>JAQFVV010007078.1:0-103431 GCA_028023455.1 Epiperipatus broadwayi
CTGTTTAATTCTATTGCATAATAAATCATGTCTACATTTTCTTCATTAATTCTGTCTATTCATATAATATTTTTCTAATAAGTCTTTTATTATAAAATGAACAACATTATTTATTTGATGTTGCAATTTATAGTTAAATCCATTTATGTATTCTTCCACTTTTCTTTATGGAATTAGTAATTGTTAAATAATTTTCACCAGCTTATTCATGCAATTGTTATGCTAAGACATTTTATTTTTTCCATAATCTGTTATCTTAGACATCTTGGTTTGAAATAAACTTCATCAAAATATTTTTTCCACAGCATTTCTCTAATCATAACCTAATAAACAATTATATCTTCATAAATAAGACATTTCCTTGATTGCTTTAAACCAAGAAAGCTCATAATCAAACAGCACACTAAAGAATTTATAAAAACTTGATTGTAGAAACATTTCACCAAAATTATCTATGTTGGTACAATTTCAACATTGTAGTATTACATTTTTCTTTGATTAGCAATAAATGCATATTATATAAGCACTAAAAATAATTTACTTTATTATATTTAAAAACAATTCTTAAAGAGTGAATATTTAATAGAATATCATTGAAATTATATGCTAAGTTGGTCAGAAATAATTTTTTTGTCAAATTTATTTTATTTCATATTATACTTATTCATTAGCAAGCAAAAGTAGATGCATTGTTTCTATGTTGTTAAAATAATATTTGAATTTTTATTCTCAATTTTGTTTACCTAAAATAATTCAAAAACTGCTTCAAAAATGTCAGTAGAAAATTACATTTCCATAATGACCTTTAAAAAACTGCTTGATTCTTCACATAACTAATAAAATCAATTAATTAGAACATAGGAGAGCATGAAGTTAAAATATGAAGTGAATCTTTCATTTAAAAATCAAAGGAACTTCATTTAAATATAAATATGATGCTGCTTATATTATTGTAAATATAACATCTATCCATATACAAATGCATATACATCGACATACAGAAAAATTTTGATGCCCTAGATAAGTCAAATAATCATTGCTTTTTTTTCAATAATGCACTCAACAGAAGTCAAATAAAGCCAGACAAGTCATGTACTGATGCAATTATTACATTCTATCCCAAATGAGATATGCATTAATCAGTATGATCTCCCTCTTGCCAAACAGACCACAGCTAATTGGTTCACAATTAAAACAAATGAGTAAATTTTGCTTCATCACTGATACAAAATATTTCAACATGATTAAAATAAATTACCTTTAACACAATGTACAGAAATTGCATACACACACAATCTAGCCATTTGTTTTACTTTGCTTTCTATATTCTTATTACTCTCTCTCTATGTGTGTGTGTGTATATATATATATATATATATATATATATATATATATATATATATATATATATATACAATGAACATATTAGAGAGACTAATATAAATGAATTGCTATAGTTAATATTGATTCAAAAAGTGCATTATGAATAGTGAAGATATTTCAAAATGTTATAAATTATTTCCAGCAGGTGGCTGTGAACAAAATTAATATTCTTCAACTTTATTTAGCAAGAAGTGTTCTAAAGGGAATTCAATCCACCTCATGAAATGAAATGAATCTATTGCACTTTTCCCATAAATGTTCATTATTTGAAAATGAAATTTGATTTCATACCAATTTATTAGAAGCTATAAATATGCCTCCAATCAGTGTAGCTAATTATAAAAGGAACAAATTGATTTAAAATGCTTCATTTTTCACTTCTATCAAAAATCCATTAAAGCAAATGTTTCACATCTTTGATTTCAAATTAAACTGGTGGAGGAAAAATAAAGTAATGGAAATTTCAAGCTTGCACTTGAATATTTAAAAAAAATGAAAAAGCAAAGTATTAAGTATTTATTGTGTGTTTTTTTAATGCTTTTTGAAGTTGAAATGGTATTAAATTAACAAACTACTTAAAAGTCAAAGGGACTTCATTTAAAGCAAAATATGCATCACATTTATAAATATCAAATTTCTCATTAAGATCCATTTGAATACACACATATACATAGTGCATATATATACAAACACACACTGCTCAAATACAAAAATATTCATATTTGAAGTTGTTGTTTTTTTTCAGATAAATATAATTTATATAATATTTGATTGTTTGCACAGAGAAGTGATCAAAAAATGCTCACACAAATTGGAAAAGTCATTACTATATTTTGTAAAATTATCACCATAAATAAAAAAAATAAACAAATAAAAAAATTAATTGTCAAGTTATGCAGTTTGTTAAAAATCACTACATATATTCTGAAAATATATTCTTGCTATTAATGTCCATTCAGACTGAAATTTAAACTTATCATGACAAATTAAGGTGTCAAAGTATTTATTAAACCAACACTAGTTATAAAAATTATACAAGTCATCTCAATTAAAGGTTATACTAGCTTCTCCCTTCTTTAAACAATTAAGTTTTTGCTGTTTTTTATAATTATTAAAACATCTGTTTTCCATAACAAAAAAATTAAAGTTTCAGGCATAATTAATTTCACATGAGATACCAAAGTAACTGGTTTTGTTCTTCTTTACATTCAGTGAAAAGAAATATATTGACTCATCATTTTCTCCTGAATTTACAGACATTCAATTTATCTATTTTGTCTCATTTGTTTTTCCTTTCATCAAGACATAAATTACAAAACAAAAAATACATTTATGTTAGCCACCTTTCCACATGACTATTTTTAGACTCTTGTTTTATGTTGATCTCACACCTGTTGGGCATCCCTACTTTATTATAAAAAAATATTTCATACACCAATCTCTCAATTAGATCACACCTCCAATTATACCTATTTATTATTACTCAAAAAAGCTTACATGATTTAAAGTGGAAAGAGTTTAAGTACATGATCAACATAATCTATAGCAAATTATTCACTTACCAGAACACATTTAGCAAATCATTTCTGTATTTTGGAATATACAGTAGACACTTCTAGTGAATATCCATGTTAAGCTGTTTCATCAATTTATAAGAAATATTTAAAATGAATGCAGAAATCTTTTTTAATTATTCCTACAAAATCTAGCTAACAGTTAACACAGTTCAAAAATTATTGCATTTGATCAATATATTCCAAATATTTTGCTAAAGTTTTCAAATTTTTCCTTACCCTATATCAGAGATATTACCAATGCAATCAAATGATGCATCAGGAGAAGTGTTATTTTTGCTATTGTTAAGAAACTACAGTAATAATTTAATATAATTGTTAACAATAAAACATTAGCAAAGCCAAACAATTCCTGAAGTACTTCTGTTATTATGGTAAAAAACAAACCTCAAACTGACAAACATATATATTGGCAAGATGACTCAATTGGTTAAAGAATAACATTAAAAATTCAATATTCAAGAATCTAAGGGTCCACATTGGATTCTCATGATAGGACTGTCACTGGTTAGGCCAGTAACACCTAAAGAAGAGGAAAGAATAATACCCTTTGAAACACTGTGCATATATTAACCTGTCTGTTATTAATAATAGTTTAATGTATTTGTAATATTTAAATAGTGTTAAATTTTTCTAAAGACATTCTATACTTATATTAGATGATGATATAAAAATACAATTAAGATACCATTATCACACACCTTCAGAAAACACATATAATACACACTATTTTAAATTATGATTTTCAAATAAGATTTTATATATATCATTTTAAACTATGTAGCATTAAACTCTATTCAAAAGTATAATAATTGCAATTGAACTTATTATCTTATGTATAAATGGGGTTAGTCAGCTATAAGTCCAAATGATTAAAAGTTTGGATTAGTCACTTTTGAAGATTACAACAATAAACCACTAGCAAAAATTATCAATGACAGGTTTCATTATTTAATATACCCCAAATTGTGGCCTGCTGATTTTTCTATCATTGTTTAAATAAAATCACATATCTTATCCATTTCAAAAAATATCATTTTTCTCCAATATGCAATATACCCAATTGCAACATAGCTGAAATTGAGCATGAATCTGTGTTTGATCTAATGAGTTATGATATTCCTCAAATATTATTACAAGATATATCACCTCAACAGAGCATATATATTGATAGTTAAAAAATATCTTAAAACAGAAAAATTGTATTAATAAACTTCATTCATATATCATTTTTTATTCTAAAAAATAATAACAGCACTCTTCTTTTGCTGTTTTTTTTTATATATCTTTTTATAATTATGTTTAAAATACATAAAAAAAACTACTAATGTTCTATAAATACCAACAATTAAGTTTTGTAGTTCATCAGATTATTATTTTATATATATTCTTAGACTTTTCAAAATGCTGCAGCAATAAATGTTTTCATTGAAATCATGGAAAAATGTCAAACTTCTACAATTTATAAAGTGACAAATAAACTTTCCTCCCAAAAAATAATTATAAGTGACATATTTCTATATATTTTCAAGATATATTGAAGTCTCTCCTTTTATTATAATCCAAAATTATTTAATGAAAATTATAAAGACTAACTTTATAATTTTTTCTATATCATCAGCTTAAACTTAACTGAATTTTAAATAACTTACTGCCTGTAATCTAGAAGTGAACAATTCCCTTTTTTGAATAACCTCAAACTGAACAATCTTAATATAACATTATTAATAAACATTATTTTATTCAGTTTCATGTCATCAAAAAAAAAAAAAAAAGTTTTCCTTTCAGTCTTCTTTAATATTTCACAAGACACTTAATTCACAACATAAAATTTATTTACTGAAAATTTATTTAAAATTTATAGCTAATCATTCATAGTGCACATAAAAGTATTTATTTTTAAATATTTTAATTTTTTCCATTGATACCAGTTATCATATTAATGGCAATAAACAAAATATTTTCACCTTATTGCTTAACTATTTAATCAAATCTATGACATTTCTGTCATTAATTCTGAATAACAGTTGACTATGAAAAATGTATCAACATTCTCAATATTATAGCTCACAATATTGCTGTGATAAGCATACAGATTACAAGGCCACAAAATAAATTTAAAAAGAAAAATTTATTTATAAAATAAATGTAAAAAATGATTTAATTTATATAATTACATTATAAAATATTTTTAAATATTATAGCCTCAAAAACTATTTTTACATGCTGTTAAAAAGGTGACCATAACTACATTATGATCTGTTATTTAGAAAATATCTACTAATATTACTAAATACACCAAAAATAAGGCAGAAATAAACATTTTATGACTTAGAAGAATTATTAAATACAGTACTATAAATACAATATTGTGTTTATTTCATATCCCAGAATAACAAGTCTCAATTATTTTAATATTACAGTATTCATATTTCTAATCATTATGAATAAGCTTCTCTAAATAAAAAAATATTTAAATTATTTTGAAAAAAATAGATGTAAAATAAAAATAAAGAAAAAGTATAACAGAAAAAAATATTTTGGATATATATTTATAGAGTTTATCCTCAAATAAAACAAACAAATAGATGAACTAAAGTACATAGGCAAGTCAACAAAAAGACAATCAACTAAAAAACTGACTGAAATATAAAAAAGTTGAATTTTAAAAATTGAAATTTAACAAGCCAGTAAAGCCAATATTGCTTTTATGGTCAGACGATAAATAAAAATATTTTTAATTAAAAAATAAACATAATAACAAATAATGTATTTATGTTTTTAAAATAGTAAATCATAAAATCTTTTTGAGATAATTTAATTGTTGTTGTTGGGTTTCCATTATGTCTACTTAAATGCTATCAGTATTTAGAAATTTCAGTCTATCTATTATTGTTGTTTTTAATTTTTGGCCAATGATACATGAGACACTTTTTATTCACTACCAAAATTTATTTTAGTAAAAGTGAAAAGCGTCCAAATTAAAAAAAAATGGAAAAAAAATCATGATGGATGAATAGATCATGATCATCAAACTGAACAGTCAGCCATACTTATAAACAAATCGTATACAATCCTCAGAAATATATCAATAACAGCATTTTTTAAAAAAAATAAAATTATTTAGACTAGCAATAGTTTCACTTATCATTTTTAAGAATAGTAATAGTTGAAATGTAGTATTGAATCACATAAATTGTTTAATCTAAAATATCCCCTTCTGAATTAATCATAAAGGTTAGCCAAGTCATAATGCAATGAGAAAATATCCTAAAAAATTGACATATTGAACGTTATGTCCCAAACACGTATTAAAAAACAAAGACTTATTTATGACTAACTTGAAAAAAAATTAAAATATATTTCGAAAACTACTGCTATGTATACCATATTATTGGAATATGAACAATACTTTAATATAAATCAATAATAATAAAAAAGGAACTCATAATTACAATATGCTTCAGTATAATCTAAATAGAAAAAATAAATATTAAAATTAATATGCAAGAAAAATATAAAAGATAAAAAATTTAGATTTTTTTTATTTAAAAAGAGAAAAAAATATTTTCTGTAATGATCCTGAATATATTGTAAATAATTAAATATTCATTATTTTGGAGGTCATGTGATATTCAAGCAGCAATAATGACAGACTAGGTTTTATTCAAAAATTTCTATATCACAAGTCGTATGCACTAAACATAAAAAGAAGATATGATAATTATTTACTAATGGTTGGGAAAAGGCGTTATCTGAAATACGCTATTACTTTTTCAATATTAAAGAACAAAACAACAATATCTGTTAATAAATTATTTTAAAAATAAAATGAGTATTTTTAATGCAATTTATATTGATAACATTTTTAATGGCCCAGTCAAGCAAAGCGATCTCAAAACGTTAAAAAAAAGTTTATTTTCTTTCTTTTTCTTTTTATAAATATGTATAGATATAAAGTATATAAGAACTTACTTAAAATAGCTGTAATCAAAATGAAAGCAATAAATTTTAATTACTTTTCTGTAAATAAGAATAGATAAATGTGAAAAGAAAAATGAATTAGACTTTTAAAAAAATCTTTTAAGATTTTAGTAAAATCAATCATGAAATGAGTAAATTGCTAAGCAACTAAAAAGTTGAATGATAATGTACATTGTCACTGAGGAATTTATAAAATGAATAGGTAGGAATATAAAAAAAAGTTCAAAAAGCTGAATTTATCAGATGAAAGCTTCAAATGTGTTGTTAAAAGTCTGTAATATATACATGTTCCGATACATTTATATATACAGACACATGTATAGAATGAACATTTTAAAAAAAAACCTACACTACTGAAGATCACAGTAAAAATATTAAAAGGTGCATAATCAATATATTGCCCATTCTTACCTGCCCTATAAGAATGATTAACTTAATAGAAATTTAGATTGAGTTATTTTATTTTAATGGCTATTTCGTTTCATATAATTACATTCAAAATTATTAAAAATCAATAAACAATGAATAAATACTAAATGAAATTTCATATATGATTCTTTATTTTTTTCTAAGAAATATGATAAATAGAAAACGCGATTGCATAAAGAAAACTCCTAATTTCTTGTAAATATTACAAATAAAGCATTATGTTTTATTTCTGCTTTACAGACTGGCATATGATCTAAGAAAGTTTTATAGAGTCATATCAAAATCGTTTGTCTTCTATGTTCTGTGGATCATTAGTTTATGCAAGCAATTTAAATAATAACAGTATTTTATCAATTATCTAATGTATAGAATTGCATTTTTTCCCATAAATATTTTTTATTTTATTAATGATATTTTATAAATTTCAAGAAAAACAATAATTAAAACAAAAATTATTTCTATTTAGTGACTATTCTTAATGTTTGCACTTGTTTTAAGCCTTACTGTTTTAAAGTAATCATATAAAAATACAATTATTTATGTTTAAATTATTTGTGGGGCTTTTGTTTAATTAAATAAACAAAATTAGGTTATTTAGACACAGTTAATAACCTATTGCTTAGTTGTATTGTATAAATATTATGATTATCATTCTTCATACACTGACAAATATGTGTCTAAAAGTTTTAGCTGTTTATTCTTTTGTCCATTTTTATAGCACCATTACTATATTTTTATATATTTTCAATAATGTTAATTAATGTTTCATTTATAATCTTTATTTCAATTTTGTCAAAGCATAAATATACATCCAAATATGTCATTCTTTAACTATCACATATTATTACGTTTATAAGCTTTAATGTAACAATATATAATAATGAATTTCATTTATTAGTAGTTTCATTTATAAATTATGAGATTCAGATGTTATGAATTACTAAATTTTGCTCTTTAAAAATGTAGATATAATATTTAATTTTTAATTCTGTTTTTCCATATTAATTCTTATTTTCAACCTTGAATTAAAATATTGTTTTACATAAATAAACAGATTTTAATAGAAATATTCTATTTAATTGTTTTTAGAAGTTTTAAATAAAAAATAGATTGCAATTTTTACAATCATTTAATTCTGTTTCTTAATTATCACCTTTTATAGAATATATAATTAACTCTGATATTTTATATATTATAATCCAATTTTTCCTAAAGTGTCATATTTCATTAAAATCATATTGATAAAAACAATTTTATATATTGGAGAACTATGGGGGGGGGGGGGGGGCAAGGGATAGTGAAAAATCATCCTTTGCCCTCCTCCCCAACCTTCCCCAATGTATAAAATTATTTTAACGAAATATCAAAATGCTGATTATTTTTTATAATCTTAAAAATAATTTGCGTTTCCAAAAATATTTGTAGAGAATTAGTGGATTATATGTAAAAACTTTTGAAACTGTATTACAAGAAGAGTTTATATAGGATAGTGACACAAATGGATAATATAAAAATAAGTTTTGATCTACAGTTTTAGTAAGTGATTACAAAATCTAATTACTGAACTAGAATTGAAGCTTAAAATACAAATATATATATTGAATAACTATTTCAGGGGGGGGGGGGGGGGGCAAAACTAATAAACTTTTATAGGCATAAGCAAAAAATTTAAATTAAATAAATTTATTAATTATTTCAAAATTAATATATATTCAAGATAGAAATACTCATTATATAAACATATTTTACAAAACAAAGGTAATATATATTTTTTCCTCTTAGCTTTTTTAACACAACTTTCATTGTCAAATATTATGACTATAATTCCCGAAATGTTCTTATTAAATTATCATAGCATAAAAATAGGTAGTGTTAAATCAACAATTCTCAATCACAATTATCTCCTGACTTATTCATGTTTGATTATATATAATTTGAAAATATACTTTTCCTTCCAAAATTCAACTTCAATATTCTAATTCTTTTGTTTCCACTTTGCATGAGTTAGATCCATTGGTAGGAATAATTTTTGTGCTTTTTTTAAAAAGTGTTTTTTTTTGTTACTTTTGTTTTTGTAGTATTATTATTCTATAATACAAATTAATTGTGCTATAACTCTTCCCATTTGCTGATATTATGTAAGTATATTTTACTGTTAGTGTAACTTCTAATAATGATTCCTAAGTATTTGATTATAAATTGTCAATGTTATATCACTATACACTTTTTGATTTCATTTTTCTGTTTAACATACACAAGTTTTGAAGTTAATATATAATCTCAATTTGAAATATATTTTTAAAGAGTTTTCTAGACTTATAGAGTATAGTCTCTTTCATTTCAGATTATTACCTATTTCAATGGTAAATAGCTTTTTCTTCTGAATGCTAATATATATATATATATATATATATATATATATATATATATATATATATATATATATATATATATATATTTTACTGTTTCAAAAAAAGTAAGGGCAAGGTTGTATTTTTGATTTAGGCATTATATAGCACAATGGATTGTTAAAAGTATTTAACTATATTTATATATTCCTAATGATACAATTCTTTGGCATCAGTCAATAAATATTGCAACCCCAATCTCTTTTCTGTTAATTGCCATATATGGAATATATCATCATGATATTATCTTAAAATCTATTCTCACTCTGATATTCTGCTTCAACAAACAATTTTAGCAGTTGTGTTTTTTGCCTTGTCATACAACATAATATTGAAATACTAGTATTAGTAATGCTGTAATCAGAACTATATAAATAATTATATTTTTAAATTGTATCTTTGTGACATTTTTTTCCCCACAACGATTTCATAAAATATGGAAAATTTTCAAACAATATATTAATTCAAATTTACAATGTTGGTATTTGATGTTGTTTAATATTATCATAAATTTCTTTTTCTCAATTCACAACATATTTGTCCTTTACATTCAGTCAATACTGAGTATCTCTTATATATTAGAGCAAATTATTTTCTTAGTCTAATAATATTTTCACAGCATCATTTAACATATCACAATTCACTCAAGATATGTTTTTGACACATGTTAAATAATTTTGATTTGTATAAAGTTTAATAAACAAACAAAAATGTATTGAAATACAAAAATGAAACAGTATTCAATTTATTGTGCAGAAAAACATTGAAAAAAATTATATTATCATAATTTAAATATATATATATATATATATATATATATATATATATATATATATATATATATATATATATATATATATATATATAAATTAGATTAGATTGAAACTTTATATTGTGTTACGAAACCATAAATCAAATAGGGTACATATATCATACATTTTTGACGCAGTATCTATTAACTTTGGTGTATGTCAATTTCCTATTTTATATATGATTGCAAATTGAGATCTAAATTATTTTTAATCATGTTGGTATACTTTGTGTCACATTGGCAGTTTAAACTCAAGATATTAGTGCAATTAATTGTGAATGATTCACATTTTCCAATCAAGTCATTATTATAATATATAAAAAAGAAAAGAATATCATTCTAACACAGAAATCATGTTTTCACATGCATAACTCACCTGACAAATATATTTGAAATACACGTGTAGTGAAAAAAAAATATGAATTTATATCCTGAATGATATTTTATATTGAATTGATTCCTATAATTACCATCATTAAATGATTTAGCCATATATATTGTAACCTTTCTATTTTGCTATATTGTTATATGGTTGTAAGTAATGGTCAATTTCAATAAAAAATTGAAATTTTATATAATGATTAGTAAAAGCTGGCTATTTAATTTATAGGAGAAGTTAAAATACATTATTTCTTTAGTGTTAAATTTAAATTAATTTTCTTTATATCAATATAAACTATTTAAGTTATTAATTTGAAATAAAACTGTGCAATTTATTTTCAAATAAATGTAAATAATAGTTAAAATTATATAAGGTATTTTAAATCAGTAGTTATAATTATTAAAACTTAATATTTTAATAATTATTAATAATCACATTTAAAAATTGCTATTTATTTGTTTTAAAATCCTTCAATGATAAAATAAATGAAAAGTGAGGTGTGTGTTAATAGGTATGCATCTACACATTTATTTAATAATAAATTAAATTTACTTTCTAATATATTTAAAAAAAGTTATTGATTGTAAGTAATAAATGTTATATTTCAATTATATCGATGTTATAAAAAGATTCTAAAACCAATAGTTATCATAATAATGTCAATAATAAACTTTAAGTATGAAAATATAAGTTTCAACAAAGACTATATTATTATTAAATGATAAATTTAAATTTTGCATTTCTAAAATTAAGAAATTTTTTATTCCATAATATTAGCTAAAATCATTTAAAAAGTAGACAAAGTATTTAATATTCTTTTTTTTTTTGCCAGACATCTGAAAATAATTAAGGCAATCAGATATTGTGAAAATTTTCCTATAAATATAGGAAAAGAAGATGCTAAAAAATCAAGAAATAATTTGAGGAATAAAACTATATTTTTGTCTTAAAAATATAAGTATACATTTATTAAAATCTTATTGTTTTAACCTTAAAAGCAATAATTATATTAAAAAGCATGGGATATATCTTAAAAAGTTTATTTATTAAATTCATTATGGAATAAGAAACAAAACTATTTTCATTGATATATTACAGGAGCTGACTATAAACTTATGGTAATGAAAATAATAAAAACTTCATTCAAGGAGATAAAAATGTATTTTAATAAAAAACCTTGCTGATTATCAAGCTATTTTGCCTACAGAAAATGGAAAAAAGATGTGAGAAAATTTTTATTAATTTTCATGTGCAGAATGATAAAAACAGTTTGTGCTCATTCTAATTATTAGTAATGATAAAATAATTACTTCTATTCATTAAAACTATTATCATTTGCAAATATAAATTTATTAGTAAATTTATTAGAATGATAATGGCATAAATAAAGAAAGATTAATGCAGACCATTTTATTCAAAATATTGATAATGTATTAACATATTCAATATGAATTATTTGGAGAACACTAGAACTTTATAATTCTACAGATAAATATTTTTGAAGTTGAAAAAAAGAAATGAAACTTTGAAAAATATTAAATAATAATATGCATAGTTATTAAAAGATGAAAGAATTTTATTAATGATATAAGAAAAATGAAATTTTGTTATATTAAAACTTTTCCTTCTCCTCCTCCTCCTCATCATTATTATTATTATTATTATTATTATTATTATTATTATTATTATTATTATTATTATTATTATTATTATTATTATTATTATTATTATTATTATTAGCATTTATTTTTTATAGCGTCTGTATACAATTGTAATCACATTCATATCGGCTTTTTCAAACCAAATTGTGCAAACGCTTTTTGCGAGTGTTAAATAATAAATGAATACCCTCTGACCCATACAAGATATAGAATTTATGCAGCAATAAAAGGAATCCAAAGGAATCCTCTTATTACTACGACTCAAATATTTATATATGAGCAAATCTGAAGTACTGGCACAGAAGGTGTGACTATAGAACAGTCACTTTGAATTACTATATATAACTTATGAATGAATGACACCAATGAATTTATATATATGATTAATTTCAGTTGGAATGACGTTCAGTAAATTCTAGTAAATTTCATTGGCGTCATTCATTCATAAGTTATATATAGTAATTCAAAGTGACTGTTCTATAGTCACACCTTCTGTGCCAGTACTTCAGATTTGCTCATATATAAATATTTGAGTCGTAGTAATAAGAGGATTCCTTTGGATTCCTTTTATTGCTGCATAAATTCTATATCTTGTATGGGTTAGAGGATATTCATTTATTATTTAACACTCGCAAAAAGCGTTTGCACAATTTGGTTTGAAAAAGCCGATATGAATGTGATTATTATTATTATTATTATTATTATTATTGTTATTATTATTATTATTATTATTATTATTATTATTATTATTATTATTATTATTGATAAACAATATTTATTTGGATTTTTCTTCATGTTTTTCAATTATGTTAAACAACAGAGAAGAGTGTGAAAAGAACAGAAGAGGAAGAAATCTCTTTCATTTCAAGCAACAGTTGATAAAGGTGGTTATCGTAGTAACTAATACTCTCCTTGAAAATATGATTTTATTTAGTTCAAGCAGTTGAAGAAAACTTTTTGTTTTTATTGCTTTAGTATATGAACTATATTTTTAAGATAGTATTAATACTCATAATTATTTATTTATATGTTGTTATTTTTTAGATTTAAGATTTTAGAATTTTGGTATACAAAAAATATGAAAAGTCAAAATTTTTCTTTGTTTTGATTATGATTCTATAATGTAAAAGAGGTTATATCTAGGAGAGTGTCATTAATGATGATCATAAAAAATTATGATTAAGGTAACTTTATTTTTTAGTATAAGATATTGGTATTGAATTTTTTAAGTAAGAAATCAGGTAAAAATAAATGTGTAATATTTATAAGGCATGTATTTACATCAAAGTGTATAATATAGGATTGAAAATATTTATTACATTATTAATATAAGAATATAGGGGTATTATGACTGACCTCTTAATAAGCTAAAAGTAACTAACTTATTATATTTATATTAAATTATATCACAAACTAATTGATTGTTTTGTTATCTTCTTGGTATGTTAAAAGTATGAAAATATTAAAGATAATTTGGATATTATTTGAGAAATGATGAATAATATTTTATGTGATGTTAAATATTTTATAAGGAGTGTAAAATATAAAGTAGTGGTACAGAGAAGTAGAGTTATTAGAAATTATGTAGTGTTAGAGATGTGTTGTTTAAGATAAAATATGATACAGTATAAAGTTAAAATATTTATGATATATGGATAGTGTTATTTTTTGAAAATCTGTAAGAGTTTAAAATAGAAGTCAAGATAGAAATTGAGATAGATACAAGAAAATGTGGCCTTATGTTGCATAATCCATAGTATCATTGTTTATTATAATGTTATAAGATATCTATACCATACATATTATCATAAAAATCACATTGATATATATATATATTAAGGAATTGTAGATTTATCACATTGATATATATATATATTAAGGAATTGTAGATTTAAGCAATGATAATAGGTAAAATTTCAAATGATGATAAGATAAATCCATTTAATTTAAGAAGGATTAAACACAGAGCAAATATGATGTTAAAAGAATGTAAAAATACAGATTTTGTGAATGTTTTTGTCAGATATTAAAGATAAAAATGCAGTGTGAATGTCTGACTTATAAGAGAAATGATGATGAAAGAAAACCTGATAATGATTTGTACTATTGTAGGCAATATGATAACATGCCATAATTTAATAAATATTTAAATAATTAAATGTTTATTTTATAACTAATAATAAACATAGAAAGAATATAATAAGCTATAGAGTTATAATTAAATCATAAGATTATAGAAAGATTAAAAGTAATGATAATATAGAGAACATGTTTGTGAAATATTTAGAAGATGATCAAATACAAATTGTATATTTTATTAATATGTTTTAATTTGAAAATATTAAGAAGTATCTTAATATTCATAAAGAAAAGTATGGAATATATTATAACCTAGTTGTAAATAATTTAAAAGTAAAATGTAAATTATTTATTTTAGTATAGCTATTTCGTTAATGTTAGTTTTTAAAGTTTTGTATAATATGTTAAATATTTTTTTATTAAATAAAAGATGTGTAAATTATTATGAATTTTGTATTAAGACTATAAACAAAAATGCAAGTTAAAAAACTTGCTAACGCTTGTATTTATGTTCACAGATGGCGTTCTACCAAAAACACCCATCAAGCGTATGTTTTGTTTACATAAACGTCAGAGTAGTTAGTATTCACTATCTCTAACTATAATTCCACTTTCAGATCATGATTTCACTGACGATAGCAAATAGCTTGAAATCATGATCTGAAAGTGGAATTATAGTTAGAGATAGTGAATACTAACTACTCTGACGTTTATGTAAACAAAACATACACTTGATGGGCGTTTTTGGTAGAACACCATCTGTGGATATTAAGACTATAATAAATGTTAATGTTTGTTTTTGAATTAACAAAATGTTGAGAGTCTCTTCTCTTAATTTTCAAATCATTATTCGTCATCCTTACCATACATAGATTATAATAATTAAAGAGATTTGGTATTATTGCATAGAATCTAAATAAGATAACAAATAAGAATAATATCTTGAATGTTAAAGATATTTGATGCTGGATCCAAAATATTAAGTAATTTAAAATGTTTCTTCATCTTTCTTAATGATCATAATGAAGACTGATAAGAAATAAGTCATATAAAAATAAAATGATTGGATTATAATATATGGTGATAAAAATTTTAAATTTGTTTATGATACTTAATAGTGATCAATATTAGTTAATAATTTTAATTTAGTCTTTAAACAATTTATAAAAAAAAATTACTTAATTATTTTGAAAGGGAAGAATTGATTAGTATATTTGTTTCTTGACTATTTTTTAAATGTGGCTAGATATAATTAAAATCCTTCTTGACATTTGGATATGTAAATTAATTATTTATTTTAAGAAACAATAGTTATCTGAAATGTTGATTCAGTTTAAGAATATTAGTAAAGGACTGATATACAATCACCTAATTAAATAAGTAAAAGAATATGATATTGTTTTACAATTAAATTTAACTTAGGAAATTTTAATATTAAAAATAATTTGCTTATTTTAATTACAAGTCATGGGAGTATCATTGATATTTTAGTGGAGTAGTGTGTAGATTATATTCATATACAAATGAGTACATATTTTTTTTATATAAACTTAATGTTAAAAAAGAAGTACTTTACTAGATGATTAAATACCAAGTCTCATGATTACAGTTATTTTATTATTAAATAATTTATTAGGATTGATATAATATATTACATATGAAATGAATAGATTTGCATTGTAAGACTTTTATATTAAAAAAAATGTAATTGGACTGAACTAGAAGTTAGTTATTGTGATATTCACTATATCATAGTAGTTGGGGGTGCGGTCATACTGTTAGGGTACAATATATAATTTGATACTGCACCAGATATATATATATATATATATATATATCATCAAATAGATTTACAGTTTTAAATCATGCTTCACAGTAGATTGAAACTTTATATTGTGCTATAAAACCATAAATCAAATAGGGTACATATACTATATATCTTTGGAAGAGTATCTATTAACTTTGATGTATATGAGAACCTATTTTATATATGATTGCAAAATGGGATCTAAACTATTTATATATCACGTAGATATGCTTAGTGTCATAATATCTGTTTAAATCTAATATATAAATGCAATTAATTATCAATTTATTCATATTTTACAATCAGATCACTATTAATATATATATAAAAGAAAAGATTATCATTCTAATACAGAAGTCAGATAATCGAATCTATAGTTCACCTGACAAATGTATTTGAAATTGAATTTATATCTTGGATAATTTATAGTCTAATAAGTGTATATTTAAGGAGGGGCATACTATAAAACTCTAATATCATTAGTTGTATATATATATATATATATATACAACTAATATATCATATATATATATATATATATATATGAGAGTAAAAGAAAAAAAACAATATGTTAAAAAATAAAGCAACAACATAAGTTAAAAATGTTCTCATTAATGTTGTGCTAAGTTCCATACATTATTCCTGATAATTTTTATGGAACCTTCTTATATAACCTTCTTTTTAAATTATTATAGTTATTCCTTTAATGTCATCTTTCAAAATATTTTTATCAACTACTTTTATAATAATTAATACATTTTAATGTAATTCCTGTAGCTTTATTACATATCTAATCACATATTTAATAAAAACACTTCTATTAATAATCTTTTTCAATATTTCTGTATTTGTATAATATTCAGTAAACCCTGATACAACAAATTAATTAATTCAAATAGCCTAAATCAAACTACCATTCAAAATAAAGATTAGAACAGAAAAAATTAAAAGACATCAATATAAAATAATAAATAAAAATTATTTTCTGTACACAGTGTGCAGTCAGAACTTAATAAATATTACAATTCATCTTTTAAAAAGTTAAAATTAAATTGTTTTTTTTTTTAAGTATTCTAATAAAAATTCACAAAAAAACTGATTTCAGAACTATCATTTCCTTACAACATAAACAATTCTCTGCAAACTGGCACTCTAACCATGTTTCATAATGTTACAAATTCAATTATCTTCTGAATCCTGTAAATATTTTGATAATAAATGACTTATAAAAATAGTACTTGTATTAAGAAATTTAGCAATTAATTTTTCAAATAAAAAATTGCTTGATATTTTCACAAATGATAACACCATTGATACTACCACTTGTCATTTTCTTATACTTATTCCACATTTGCAATAGTTTTCATTTGTTCTGTAACATTTCAATATAAACTGCTCAATCTGAAAATCCATTTAACAATTATCTGGACATTGTTTAATTTGTCTTTGTTAAAAATGTGTATACCATTGATTGAGTCAAATTCAGAACTTAAATTATTGAATAATTAATTATACAGCTTTTTCTTTTACAAATGTTTTTTTTTTCTCATTTCAAAACTAATCAATTTTTGACACTATTTTTCTTATTCATGGTTAAAATTAATATTTTTATACATACAAAAAGAATTAAAAGTATAATTAGAATGTACAAATTTCAGAACAAAAGCTAAATTTAAGTAAGCTCACAAAATATAATAAATATAACTGATATTTTACTCCAAAGTAAATGTAGTATGACATCTCATTTACATTTTCTATATTAGCCAGTAACTGCCAACTGTATCACTTACTATTTCAGTGAAAAGTATTCACCAACTTAGCATTCCCATGTAGCATTTAGATTTCTGCCATTGTTATCTTAATTTCACTTTGAAATTATTTGCTGATGTCAACATTAATCAGCTATCACACTCTGCTTTATAGCTCAAGGCTAAAATTATTGCAACATCTGCATATAAGAGTTTTTTTAAAAAAAAAATATCTACAATATACTCACTTTAAGAAATTTAGTCATTTCATGTTTACAGATAGATTTTCAATAATATTATCCTAATTTCTCATTGCAATTATTTTTTGACATCAACATTATTCAATTTCATATTCTGTTTTAATAGTTCATGTCTATATATATATATTAATTCTAAATATTTTCATGGACAAAAGATGTCATATTATTATTATATATTTGTGGGATATTCTGTGTAGTGAAAAAGCTAAATGCTGATGTTTCAGTACAATATCAAATACCTTCCTTCCTCAGAGCATCCTCTTTGTCAAATCATAAGAATGCGTGTGAGATTTAAAATTGTTTTTATCATTTTCTCTCTCCTCATATTTAAATTCTATTGGTTGAGAAGTTTTAAAATTTATTTTCTCTTCCAATAGCTTCTTCCAAATGTTGTTAATCTTCTTTAATTCACACCTTTCATTTATGCTCTTGGGCCTTTTAAAAATCTCTATAACTTCTCTTAACAATCTCTGGTCATATTGTTCAATTTTTGCTAAAATATTTGTTTTTTTTTTCAAAATTGATATTATGATTTGTTAATTTTATATGAGAATAAATAAATAGCTGACGAATTGGATTTTTCTCTGACTGCCAGAGAAAATAGTAATAATAATATGATATATATATAATTGCATTAAGTTCAGTATAGGCAATATATATTTGTAGTTAAATATTCCATATTCAGCTTGTATTATGCCCATCCCTCTTCTGTGTATTCAAATGGATATATTAAAATCCTATATGTGAGGGATCAGAATGACTTAAAGTCAACATGAGTATGACAATGGCATTTATCTCAACAAGAGCTTTGAGCATTTCACCATTGGATTTTTCAATAATATGGATAGTTGAAGAAAAGGGAGTGAAGAAAATTGAAGCTTATACATTAAAGTGTGAAGATTTTCTATCTTAATATAAAGTGAACAATTATTACATATGTGTGTTGGAGATAATGATTGGACCAACTGATGAGCGCTGTTTCAGCACAAATATTGTATATTGGAGATCATGTATCTTATTAATAGGTATGTAGTCATGTATATCAGTTGTATAAGATGAAGTGGATAGATATAGAAAGCTTGAGATCCTGAATTCAAATCCTTTCTAATTATATTAAATTCAGTATATACATTATACTTGTAGTTAAATATTATGTATATTGAAATGGATGCTTTACCTGATTCAATGGTTTCATTGCCAAAAATAAAACCAACTTTTATTTCAATTAAATTCTAAAGTTTAAAAAGAAGGTTATTTAAGAGTATGTGTAATAACGCACATACCCAGTTATGTTTAAAATATGTTATTTTTACTTTTTAATAAATTTTAATTCTAAAATAGTTTTCTTTTATCACTTGTTTTTTTTTTTATATATAATTTAAAAAAAGTAATTAAAAACAAGCAAACTTTTAATCTTTAAGGGAAATAATAATTTAAAAAAAAAATAATAATAATCCTTTCTCAACAAAACAGTTTAGTTTGGGAAAGTTTTTTTTTCCACTAATTTCTAATTTAGTTTAATTAAGCTGAGACTTGTTGTTACATTGTAAATAAGATTAACCTGGTTGAAATTTTTAAAATTAAAATTGAGACTAAGATAACATTTTACCTGGTCTAAAACTAATACATAATTAAAGATTATGCAAGAGATAAGGAGTCATATAAATAGCCCAGGTTAAGAACTGAGATGCTATTCTATTTCTATTCTACTGATTAGTCTTCAGCTATTGACATCAGTTCAGTTAGTTTAGTTTATTCAACTAAAATGATGATTGATTTTGGTGGCATGTTTTATTATGAAACATGTAAATTAATTGAGAAAATGTTGCAGGAAATTCTTGGTTTTGGTATATATACAATACATTCATCATTTGATTTCATTAGTAAAATTAATAATGTTGTTATTGATAATTGTGATATAATTTGTACCTTTGATGTCAGTGAACTGTATGGATCAATTGATAAAATGACTTCTATTAAAATAATTAATAATGCATTAAAGTTAAAAAATATTAAAGTTAAATTAATAAAATTTATTGTTGAAACATTAAACTTTATTGATAAAAACATTTATGCAATTTTTACGCACGAATTTTATAAAATGAATAATGGGTTGGCCTATGAATCTTCCTACAGTTGCCCAAATATGTAATTTTGTTATATCTACATATGAAGAAAATATTTTAAAAAAGGAAAATTATCAGAGAGATATTATTTTATACAATCGATATGTTGATGATGTTTTTGTTTGTAAAAAGCCAAATGCTATAAATGATTTGTTTAATGAATTAAACAATATAAAGGGCTTAAAATGAAATAAAACAGATGAAAATTCAATGAGTGTTCAACTTTTAGATCTCAAGATAACAACTAGAAACAAAGATAAACTGGATTACTATATGGCTCTTAAACCAATAGCAAAAAAGGATATATTCCATATGAATCATAGTACTAATGTCACATAAAATGGCAGGTTTGAAGTCCTTCTTATTTAGAAATGATAACCTTTGTAAGTGTGCATTGGATAAAACCAAAAATATTAAAATTTATTATAATGAATTGGTAAACATTGGATATAATTGTGATTGTGTTTATTATACTGTTAAAAATTTTAATTCTAAATATAAAAATAATATTAATAATAATGTTAATTCTTGTGATAAAAAATTTTGGATATCAATACCATATATGTCAAAACAACAGGCAAGTTTCATTAAGAAAATTTATAAAGGTATATGTGATATGGCATTTTATGCCCACCTAAATTAAATAAATTAATAAATAATTCAAAAGATAAGACTTTATTATCAAATAAAAATTGTATCATTTACAAATGGACATGCAGGTGTGGCAGTGTATATATAGGTGAATCAAGGAGCACATTGGAAAAAGAACAAAGGAGCACTTATTATTAAAAAGGGTTCAAAATACCAAACAAAATTATAAAAATAATGATAATTTACCAACTTCTGTCTTTTATGACCATAATAAATCATGTATATATGGTTTTTATTTTAATTATAGTAACATAAAAATATTGGAAACTGAAAGAAATAATAATAAAAGAAAAATTAAAGAAGCGATGTTAATATATAAATACAAGAAAAAATTAATTAATAGGCAAGCAGCAAATGTTAAGATCACATAATTATGGGAAAGTTGACATAATGGAATTATGGGAAAGCTGACATTTTAAAGTATTAGTTGACAAAAACTACACAGATAGTTGAAAGTGCTTCTAAGTGATGGTTATAGATATATTTTTATAAACTTTTAAATATATATATATAATTATATTTGAAATAATAAATTTAATGGTTTACAAACAATCCTTAAATCCACAGAAGCACTTTCGGTTAATTTCTTAAACCTGCCTCAACTGCCATTAAATTAACCGAAATTACTTTTGCGGATTTAAGGATTGTTTGTAAACCGTTAAATTTATTATTTCAATTATAATTACAATTTTGTTTTTAATTAACGGACATTTTATTTATTATATATATATACATTTTATTTATTATATATATATATAGACACACAACCAATAGAGTTTCAATATTTACTTTAATGAGATGAAATGTCCTATTTTTCAATTTGGCAAAATCTGCAGCAATATATTGGAGTCTGTACTATACCTCAATATCTAAGTCTACCTTTCTACTTAAAAATCTAATAAGAAATTTAAATCGGCCTACATCCTTGTATTGATAACAATCTAATCTAAAATTTGCTGGATTTTTTCTTCCATAACTGGTTGATAAACTATTTTAGTTTTTGGAACATTAATTACTAAATCAAAATCTGTATAAGCACCATTCAAAATATTACATAAATTATGTAGATTGTATTTTGAGCTAGCAAGGGTACACAACCATCAGCATATTGTAAATACAAAAAGATGAAATTCTTGTATTGAGATTCAAATAGATACATTTGTATGTAAGTATTATTTTATGATATTTAATGAATCATAAATATATTATTTTGTCAAATACATTGACCAAAACTTTTGTAAAAATATTATGTTCATTTTTTTTGTTAGTTTTGGTTTATTTTATAATTCATCAATGCAATAATTGAAATACTTTTAGTGTAAAATTTTCAATTCAAAATTTATTTAATTTTAGTAGTAATTTTTAGATTCATTGAATTATATAATCAAAACAATAATGTCACTTAAGGAAATTTAAAAAGAGCAGTGTGATTGTAAAAAAAGCTTAAAACTACCTGAATCAAAATTATTCCTATTGAATATTTCAAATAAATGTTTAATAAAATTTACAATATCTAAATGAAATAAAAAAATATTTTTGAAACTAATTCAACTAACTAAAATTAATTTAATAAAAACAATATTCTTTTGATTAAAAATTGAAATTCAATTTTTAAATTTTATTTTATTAAAATATAATAAATGAAATATTTTGTGTAATTTTAGTAGGCCCAATAAATTTTTATAATAAAAATAAATATTTTTTTTAAAAAAACTGACTTTTTTATAGTATTATCTCAGTGCTTTTGAATTATTACATCATCTCAACAATGAATGATAAATCTAAATTATCAAAAAATTTCAAACTTTTGTTTTAACAGAAATCTTAAACTGTCACAGGTAGATAAAAAGTTGATGATTTTTTCACAAAAAACAAGAAATTTGTATAAAAGGAAATTTGCATATATATTAAGATATCTTTTGGAATAGATATTAGGGATTTTCCTGTTTTTAAATTATTTTTAAAGAAAGAATAATTGTTGTTAGTTATTATGAATACAAAATAAAATTATGGCCATGTCACTAGCAGAATCAAAATCTTATTTTTGTGTATAAATTATTCAATGAACAATATCACTATATGTATTATTACAACTTCAAAAATAAAAAAAATAAGCTCTATAGCAAAAAATATAATTAAAAAATCAATTTCTTCTTTTATAAACAAAACACTGATTAATAATAATGACAAAAATATATTTCAAATATTATAAATCATAATAATATTAAGCATAAATTATTAATAATAGCAGATATATGAATACCAGTGACAACAATAGTCATCGCTCAAAGAAAATTATAAGGTTAAAAGTATTCTTTAAAAAAAATATGGATTTTCAATTATTCTATGTCCTTTTTGTAAAAGGAGAAAAACAGGGAGAAAAATAAAAGCAGAATAAAAATTTGACATTACTTAGCGTTATCTTACATGAAAAAGATTGTCTATGATAAATGAAGTTACTCTACTGTTGAAGAATTCTAACATCAAATAAAGGAAATTAATTTTATCTAATCAAAGACAGAAACAAATTGTATCATCACATTTACTGACAGTGTCATTTTATTTTGTCCATAAAAAACAAAAGAAATAACATCTTTTTATTCGCAAAAAAAAAAAGAAGCATTTTTTGATTAAAAATATACAAAACGGGTATTTGTTTATATAAAAAAAAATATTAATTTTACCTATTTAAAAGCAATAAAACATATGCACACACACTATCCACACTATATAAATATTTAAAATATTAAAATCGAATATGTATATTTTAATCAAAATTCACTATAAAAAGAATAGTAAACATACATTTTACAAACTTGGTTAATCTTGAAAAACGCCTTATTTAAGACGAAGAATGATTATTTAATAATGAAATTTAAAAAATTGCAAAAAAAAAAATTATATTTCAGATTTCGAAAAGATAAAATTATGATCATTCACATATTGATAAAAATATTCCTGTTTCAAATAAGGTAATTTAAATCATAAACATTATCCATTGTCAATAACAAGACGGATTATATTACTACTGCTTGCTTGCACATTGAGTTGATTGTAGTGTTTTTATAAAAGATATTGTTTTCTTTCCATTCGATGTTCCTATACTTTGTCATAACAATTTAAACGTGATGGAAATTTCAAATCAGTTCCCAAAAGTATCTGACATGATTCAAAACAATTGGAAAATAAAAATAAACATCTGAAAACGAATTGTATGCCAAACTATATATATATATTTGCAGATATGTCAGAAATAAATATCAAATTATGATAATTGCTGCATCAACTTTGGTTTTACACATATATTGAATTAAGAGTCTCAAAAACAATAAAATCAAAAATCTGAACTTCTTTGACTGATGAATGCTTAGATAAACATAATTATCTGTTTCCTTTTAAAATTCCGAATTTGAAATATATATATACAATGTTAAGTTTTATTACAATATAAATGTTGGTGTTTTAATATGTTTAACAAACATTGGAATTATACTATAGTACTGATGTTTACCAGTGTGTAAATATGTCCTAAAATACTTTACTAAAAAAAAATTGCTCATATTAAAAAAAAGCTATATTTTTTATTAATAATATTTTGATGCAATGTTACAAGTTCTCATCCAAGCACAAAATATTCCATAGCTATTTCTATCAATGGTTTTTTGTGCGAGTAAATTTTAAAACAGAAGTTTTATAGTAAGATGCTTGGTTAAAAATAATCAGTCCTTGAACATGGAATGACCATTTTCAAATAAAATGCTTTCACAACTGTTCAATAGAATTGTCTGTGAACATTTGTCTGCACCAACTTCTATTTGACATAATAAAAATTCATATTATTTTCAGATTAAGATACCTTTCCCCCCTTTTTTTTTTCACTGCTGACTTGATTTCATCACTTATGATAAATACTTATTTTTTATATTCATCTGATTTTTTAAAAATACTTAAAGGTGACTTTAAATAAATTAAAACAATATTTGCTTCATACAGAGACAATTAGAGATTAAAAATGCATTATGGTTATATTTATTGTCAACATTTTTTCCATGTATGAAGCAAGATTTCTGTAGTTAAATTATTACTTTATACATTTTTGTATTGCAAAATATTTCACCAGGATAATCAAATAGCATAATGATTTTAAATCCTGTAGTGATTTCAATATGTTTTCTAAATTTTGAAATTATTGTCCCAGATTTTTTCCCTGCATATTCTACATAAACTTTCATTATAATTAGATACATAATAATTATACTCAGGGATATGTTCACATTATTAGCCTAAAAATGTAATATAATTGATCATTATAATACACTTAAATAATAATACATGAAATATGAACAACAGGTAAAAATAACTAATTTAAAACATTATTATAAACAATGTTGTAGATCATTTTTAACTGCTGTTGATAACTTATGTATTATTATTTCATGTAAATATTTTTTAAATATATTTTAATTCTTAAACCTGCAGTTTTGCACATGATAATAGAATAATAATAAAAATAAAAGAATATAAGACAATTGATTATTAAAATATATTTCTAATTTTTATATATGAGGAGGATATATTCTGAGTAGTAAAAATATTTATTATCTAAATTCCATTTTTGATTTTTGATGTATCACATACCAAATAAAAATTCCCTTTGTTAATTCTCTTCATTTCTCTAATTGTCCCATTGCCATAATTGATATTTTGAAAATATTACATTTATGTATTCCACTTCCAAACTCTATCTGTATCCTTGCATTAGTAGAAAGTTTGATAATATAGATTTGTTTATATATTCATTTTTTATTTTTGATAAAGTAAATACCAAATACAATTTTTATTTGGTAATTTTATTTATTTCATGTTAGTAGAAATTTTGATAATTAAAATATATTCATCAACAGAAGTATCACAAAAATATAACTTTTATTAAATACAATAAACAATAATTTTAAACGAAATTATTTTATATTTCCCATGTGATAATTGTTTAAATGGCAATACAATTTTAGCATTGTTGCAACATATGCAAATGAAAAATTAAATATGTGATTAACGTGAAGTATAAATAATTTAAAAAAAATTTAGTCAATAAAATTTGACTTGGATTACCAAAAATTAAGATATCTATATTTCTCTACTATATATTTCAATACAAAGTCCACAACATCTTACTTTATCATGTGAATATACTTTTAGAAAAATGGTATCAAATTCAGTAACTCACAGCACTTTAAAAATTTACATTTTCATGTCTTAAATATATTAAACTGAGATTTTAAATTTTATCAATTTTATAATAAAAGTTTATCAAATTCAGTAGTATTTATCTTACTTTACACATGACATTTTAAATTTTAATTTAAGAAATTTGTAATTATATATATATATATATATATATATATATATATATACAAATTTCTATATATATTTACTGTATATATATATATATATACAGTAAATGCAATATTATAGTCTAAATTCTTTTGTAGCGCTTTCGATTACATGGCAATTCTCATCAGCTTTAACTGAATTTCCAATTTTTTAAACTTAATTACACATATTTCCATAATCTATGTATAGCCATATTTGCAACTTGCCTATTAATAAGATCATTCTTATATTTATCAATTAATATTGCCTCTTTACTTTTCCTCTTTTTATAATTTCTTACTTCCATTAATATTTTTATTTCATTACTATTAAATGTAAACTTATAATTACAAGTTTTTTCATGGTCAAAGAATACTGAAGCTGTATTAAATTGACTATTTATGTTATTTTTAATTCAATTATATAATAATTGATGCTCCTTCAATCTTTTTTCTACAGAACATCTCCATTCACCGATATAAAATTTCTGACATCCACATGAAATTTGATAAATTATCTTATTTCTTTGCAATTTAGGAATTATACTCTTAGAATTATTAATCAATCGATTAACATTTGGAGGAACATAATGAAATATTATACTTTTCATTAAATATATTCTTAATTAATTTTGATTGCATGTTATTTATAAACAGCATAGATATCCATTTTTTATTATCTAAAGTAACATTGCAAACACTCTTCTTATTATTAAATGAATTTACTGTATGCAATATTTGGTTTTTATCATAACCAACCTTTAAAAGTTCATTAGTAAAGAGTTCAATATTTAAAATTTTATCACTCTTATATTTACATAATTTATCATTGTAAACAATATTTATCTAAATCGCATGTTGAAAATTGATAATAAATTGAAAGTATGCTAGCCTTTCTCACATGCGCATTTATAACAGAGAAACCAATCAGATTTTAAACAGATATCTAATAAATAATCAAGCTTAGACACGAGACAGAGATTTTGATAGAAAAGGTTGATACCACCTTTTCTAAACTTAACTTTTATATATATAAGCCAGTCTTAAGCATCTTAGCCCGAAAGCTTTAAATATATAAACAAATACAATTATCATTCATTGTGTTATAAATATAATATATTACGGCACAAAATCTCAGATTTACTATACCGCAATTTTCATAGCAGCAACGTTTGTAAACAATATTTATCTAAATCGCATGTTAAAAATTGATAATAAATTGAAAGTATCTAGCCTTTCTCACATGCGCAATTATAACAGAGAAAGCCAATCAGATTTTAAACAGATATCTAATAAATAATCAAGCTTAGACACGAGACAGAGATTTTGATAGAAAAGGTTGATACCAACCTTTTCTAAACTTAAGATGCTTAAGACTGGCTTATATATATATATAAAAGTTAAGTTTAGAAAAGGCGGTATCAACCTTTTCTATCAAAATCTCTGTCTCGTGTCTAAGCTTGATTACTTATTAGATATCTGTTTAAAATCTGATTGGCTTTCTCTGTTATAATTGCGCATGTGAGAAAGGCTAGCATACTTTCAATTTACTGGCTTATATATATAAAAGTTAAGTTTAGAAAAGGTGGTATCAACCTTTTCTATCAAAATCTCTGTCTCGTGTCTAAGCTTGATTATTTATTAGATATCTGTTTAAAATTTGATTGGCTTTCTCTGTTATAATTGTGCATGTGAGAAAGGCTAGCATACTTTCAATGTATTATCAATTTCCAACATGCGATTTAGATAAATATTGTTTACAAACACTGCTGTTAGGAAAATTGCGGTATAGTAAATCTGAGATTTCGTGCCGTAATATATTATATTTATAACACAATGAATGATAATTGTATTTGTTTATATATTTAATGCTTTTGGGCTAAGATGCTTAAGACTGGCTTATATATATATATATATATATATATATATATATATATATATATATATATATATATATATATATATATAAGTTAAGTTTATAAAAGGTGGTATCAACCTTTTCTATCAAAATCTCTGTCTCGTGTCTAAGCTTGATTATTTATTAGATATCTGTTTAAAATTTGATTGGCTTTCTCTGTTATAATTGCGCATGTGAGAAAGGCTAGCATACTTTCAATTTATTATAATTTATCATTGTAATGCAAAAATGATTTCAGACTTGCCGTTTTATGTATCATTGTAACACATGGTTTAAAATGAATATATCCTCTTCCTCCAATAGGTTTAAAAATTAATTTATAATTTAAATAAGTAGCATCTCTAAATATTTGTAAATCCAAAAATTTTATTTTTCCATTTTTTTCATTCTCAATAGTCCATTTTAAATTGTTTAAATTATTCAGATTATATAAAAGAACACCAATAATGTTTCTAGGACCACAAACAAAAACACCATCAACATATCTAGTATAAATTTTAATATCTTCAAAATTATAAGAATTAAATATAATATCTTCATATTTCGACAATGTAAAATTACAAATTTGTGCTACTATAGGTAATCCTATTGGCCATCCTTTACCCATTTTATAAAACTTATCATTATATGTTGCACTAATATTATCACTTATAAATTTTAGTGATTCAATAATAAAATTTATTAAATGTTTATTTACAGACATATTAATTAGTTCAATTTCAATTAAATTTATAAATTCAAGATGATCAATTGATCCATATGAATTGTTATATAAGCAGGTAAAAAGTTAAAATAATGGTGATTTAATGTCTCCTTCAGTTTTCTTTGATTATGAAATATCATGTAAATATAATTTAAATTTCATTTTGAAAATGTGCAAATTCTTCATGAAAAAAGAAACCATAGTAAAAGAAAAATTAAAGAGGCAATTTTTAGAAACAGGAATAAAATACATTTAATAAATCAACAAGCTGCTAACATTAAAATACGAGATTCCTGGGATTTGAATTGATGACGTTTGTTTCCGCTTTTTTTTTTTTTTCATATGTCATAGCATCTGAAAAAAAAATTTAAAAAAAAAAAAGAGGAAGCAAATGTCATAAATTCAAATCCCAAGAATCTAATGGCAGTTGAGGCAGGTTTAAGAAATTAACTGAAAGTACTTCTGCAGATTTAAGGATTGTTTGTAATAGTTTGTAAACCGTTAAATTTATTATTTCAATTATAATTACAATTTTGTTTTTAATTAACAGACATTTTTTTTTATTTTATATATATAAATTAAGCCATCTGGATTTAAGTCCTAACAACAACTTGGGTTTGAAATATTATAATATCACAAAAAATCTTTAAAATGTTTAATTTAACAAAATAGTGTACATATCAATATATTATACAATTATGTGTTTATAAGAAATTCTATGAATATAGAGTGATAAAACAAAAGAGCACTGTGATTATATAATAGTACTTGACTATCATCAATAGTAGCTATGCCATACTTTCCAACCAAATCATTAACATTAAAAACTCCTATACTATTAATGCCTATATAATTTATTTATTTACATATGAGTATTTATTATATAAACTTTATAAAAAAAGCTGTACAATGTGTTTGCTCTACTTTATATATAAGTTGTTTTTTCCCCCTTAAAAAACGCAAAGTCTACTTACTTGTCACTAATAATATATGTGCTTCACAAAAGTTAATACAAAATTAAAGGAATCAATACATTGGAAATTGTACTTTTTATATTAATATTTACAATTAGAAATAAAAGCTATCATATCAGAATAATAATACTTATTCAACAAAGCTGCTAAAAAAACCAACATTAACATGGCAAAGGGTAGGCGATTTTACTTTTTAAAATTTATTAAACAAATATTTTAAAAGACATATGATACATTTGCTGAAGATGATTCCCATAGGCCATAATCTAATAGAGATAAAAGGACAGACTGCAAATCTCAATGGAAACATAAAGTAAACTAAAGCACCTTTTTTCTTTTATTTACGTTTCTTTAAGTTTAATAAATCAATAAGTTTCAGTAGATTTTAATATATATGTTTCTATTGTCAAGATTAAGAAAATACATAGAAAGAAACAATCTTATATACTAAGTTATAATGCAAACTTAAAATTAGACTTTTAAAATCTAGAAATAAAATGAATATAAAGACCTTTTGTAAATCAATTACAATAACTATAACATCATGGCAAAAATAAAAATTAATTGAAGCCCCCATAAACAAGATAAAATAAATCAATTTATTAATAAATGAAGTCATTCACTACTTTTAAAAGGCATATATATATATAATTGTTTATGTAGTAAAAATGTATATTCTTCTTAAAAGCCAAAAGCTTATCAGGAAAATGATTATCTTCTTAATGGAACTTGATCTGCAGAATTTAGCAAAAATACAGAGAGAAAAAAATGGAACAATATATATATATTAAAGCGGAAAATATATTGCACATATTTTTGCTTCCCTATCTGGTGATTCAAGACCTTGAATCAGAGGTTTAAACTCATCTATATATGTGTTGGATCACTAAAGAGTGAAAAGAATGCACATACAAGTTTTAAAACCCTCCGTTATTATTTTTTTGTTACGTTTATAAGTTAAGCATTATGAGTATAAAAGGATTATTTGATATTTTAAGTGGGAAATATTTAAATTTCCATGCCCTTTTAATAATTATGTATGTGTGTCCGATATTATTAGAAATATGTTTTCCATAGTTAAATATGTATATTTATTTTATAATCATGTATATTTTATTTTAGTTTGTGTATTTTATTTTCTGATGCAATACCATAGAAAGTTCTGGAGAGTAATTAAAATAACTCGGAAATGTAAAATTTATAAATAAAAGAATATTCTAAGATTCATTTTAAAAAAGTAATTAATAAATTAAAATCCCTTAGCAAACCAAATGTTAATGGAAATTATATCTTTTGAATCTATTTCTATTTTAGAAATAGATTATAACAATACTCTCTAGAACTTGTTGCGTCATCGTTGAAATTAGACAATAGGTGTATTTCAGCCACGTAATGGACACCCGGACCATATCAAGCAGAAACAGAGAATGTTCTAGGTTTTTATTGATATAAATAGAGCCAAAATTTTAGACTAACTCTCTTAGTTCACCATCTTTATAGCTTTGCAGAACGGACCCATGTCCATTTAAATTTTAAAATATGACTCCAGAGTAGAGGGGCTAAATTTTCTTCCCTGTTCTTCTCCACAATCATTTCCACTCTGCTATGCTAACCTGCCATCTCCACTTATGGACTGCCTAGTTTAAATGCTATCATAATGTCCTCAAGATGCCAACCATTATTTGTCAAAACTTTGCCTTGCTTAATCGTGTTTCTTCATTTATAATTCTACGCTTTCAAATCCATATGTACATCAAGACATCAAGTTATGGAAGGTAACTCATAAGTTTGCCGCTAATATGAACTCTTTAAAAACTTTCATTTTTAAAAATCTAAATTATTTGTAAAGTCCTCTTTCTATCAAAATATAATGTAATATTAATTGTAACCATCTAGAAGGTAATGATTTTCTCTCTCTGTTCTAAAAGTTAATGCACAAATCTAAAACTCTAAATTTATGTATTTCGTTAATGGGTTTCACATTTTCTTATTTTTAGTATTTTAAATGTGGCACACTTTTATTTTAATGTTATAAATTTCATGTGATTTAATTTGATATGCTAACAGTTCAATCTAGTGAACCGATACTAAATTTTGTTAATAGATATCCTTGAAATTATGGGATATCATATCTTAAATGTAAGCTTTCTTACGTAATTAAAGGTTTGCTTGATTGAAAAATATTTTGAATTATCCTATTTGCTTAGTGGCAGCTTATTCACTGCTACATTTAATATGTTTCGTTATTGCCATATTTACGCTATTGATTTTATTTTCAAATTTTATTATAAAAAGTTTACTGACCTACCTTTACTATGTGTTTTATTATATTTTCAATCATTTGCATATCATGCCATTTAACCTGATAACCTTTTATGGAAATAATTGCTGGTTGGCATATTAATAATTATTTAATGAAGGGAACAATAATCCCTCTTTTTATATGTGACATCCTAACAAATATTAAAGGTCATTTGCATACCTTTTGAGAGGGATTAATTTATGTCATTTCATTACGCTAGATCCTATTAAATTATAAGGGTTTTAATTCACATATCAGTGTTATTAAGAACCTGGTTTATTCTTTGTTATTATTAGCATTGCTGGGCTTACATAACATTATGAAATTTCCTTCTTTTTGCTTTATCAAACTTAAAACCCGGATAAACGGGCTTATTTCTCTCATGGCATATCAGGATTTGGAAGCACCGATCCTAGGATATTGTCAGGTGGTCAGTAAGCTCTGCATAGGTTAATACTGGAAAACAGGCTATGGTATTCTTACACATTACCCCCTTTTTCAAATGCTGACCTGTCACAGGTGCAGGCACATTTCATTTCTTATAAAGTTGATGAAGCATTCGTCCTAAATGGACTCGATCATTTCTAACATTATTATTTTAGTCAGCACCGTGATCCTAGTTTAATATTTTATATTTGCCCATTCCAAATCTGTAAGACATAATGCCATGATTTCTGAATCCGTCTCATGTTTTCGTTCCTATTAAAAATTAGTTAATGTCATTTAAAAGCTTGCTCACGCTACCCGCCCTCTCATTACGAAAGTATGAGTGTGCCAATGAGTAATGCTAAGTTAATCTTTTCTAATAAAAAAGAATAGAATAAAATTAATCTAAATAACTATGCTGTTTAAACATTTTAAGCTCCAATTATTATTGAAGTAAATGATGTAGATTAATAAATATTTTCGAATGTGGTTCAAATGAACCTTCACAAAGTGATGTATATCACATTCCATCTATCTATTTTAAGGTCAATGAGTTTTCGTAAAAATAATCATAGCATCCACATTATATAATATGGTAAAATTTATATATCTCACGTTAGCATATTAAGCCGCATCTCTTGAATATCGGTGCCTTGTTTGAATTGTAATATACAATTGCAGATTTGCACATTATTTAATCTGTAACTTATATTCTTTTGTTATGTAACTCCTTCAAAGTGCCAATCAGCATTAACAAAGTGAAAACCATAATTATATTAGTGTTGATTCTATATATAAATAGATTCGCTACTGTTGTCTAATTACATATATGTTTATTTATTTTCTGATATTAATAAATTATTAACTATATAATTATTACTTAAGCCTGTTTTGCCTCATCATTTATGCATACACATCGTTAATTAGTTTGCATTATATATAGCTGATTTCCACCAATCTTAGATCAATTTCTCGATTTATTAATGAATTTTATGAAAAGCCTAATTATAATCTCTGAGCTATTTCACTCTGTTGGGGCTGGGGTTCGAAGCCTAGTAAATTGTAATTCCCTGTAGATCTCTTGTTCACCACTGTTGCTTCGGGACGGGTGTGAATAAAATTTCATTTGTTATCATCAGAAATGTTGTTCGTGAGGTTATAGATCTGGAAAATAGGCAAGAGAGCAGAGTTCATGATTGTTCCTGACTTATGTATCTTGCACATGATTGGATTCGAGGTACTTTTTCCTAGATGCTAGCTCTTGTTAGACGAACATACAATTCTGACCGGCACAATATATATATATTTAAAAAAAGAACATTATCCTCATATCGTCAGGCCATAAAATTAATCTTTAAACTTAATAATGAGAAATAACAAAGAATATGCTTGAGGATTGCTAGAGTTACATTCTCGTTGTTTAGCATTTTTTTGTTGTTGTTTTGTTTATTTTTTAAAAACTAAAAATTAGAAAAAAATATTTTCTTATTATTCTATACAAAATAATAATATAGTTTTTAAGTCATGACAATTTAAGTAATGACAAACTTATCATATAAATAGATGTGACATAGATCAAGAATTCTATACATTCAATATTCTGGCGTATGAGAATTTTGTCAAACGAGTACACAATATATAAACTAAACTACATATTATACAAAAAAACATACAATTACGTTATTCAATAAATAATATCTATTTTTTATTTTATGTGTATGCAGTTTATTATACAGGTGAAATTTTTAATTCTAATGATATGTAAGTGAAACAGATGATTAACTTCTACTCGCTCTATAAAAGAATTGATAACGTTTTTAACATGAGTTATTTTGGTTTAAATACCTTGCTTAAATTTTAAAAAAGCCACAAGAGGACGTGCAAAATAAGTTAATGAAAAATATAGATATCTGAAAGATCGTGGTTGTACTTAAAATATGTGTTATGGTAATAAAATATAACAGTTATTTCCCTTTCAATTCCATATATACATATATAAGAAGGAGAAATTCTCATAATAACAAAAAAAATACTTTCTAAGTTTTATTTATTCACAAATATCTTTTATCCAAATATTTATCATGCCCAGTAACTATAATTCTATAATAAGGATGATTACAAAAAGTAATGTGAAAAAGCAATTTTTTTCTTTCACAGAATCATGAAAATATTTACTTATGGATTACAAGTAAAAAAAAATTAAATGTGTTTATGTTTATCATGATAAAACACTTTCTTTTTCAGCAAAGAGCCAATGTTTCCATCTCTGTTTATAAACCTACTGAAGAAAAGACAAATTGTTTATTCACAAATATTGGTAGATAAATTATTTAATTCAAACTAATTCATTAATGATCAGCATTATATATAAACACTATATATACATGTCTATGTAATGTTCAAATGCAAGATAAATTATGTGATATCTAGTGTTTAATCATTCTTATTTTGCTGATTTGTTTATCCCTATACAGAAACTATACAGAGACTGGAATATGGATAAAACTGACATTACTATCTAATAGAATTTAAAAAACTGCAATTCAGCATACCATGTTGCTACAAAAAATATTAAATTGATTCCCAGGAAATAAACTAGAAAAATACAATATATAATTGACATGAAAACACACATATGTAGTCATGTGTAATGTTTGTTTGAGATGGAGTGGAGGATGAATAGAATGAAAACCCTAAGTTCAAATCCATCTATTCACTAGAGTAAATATTTTGTATATTGAATGAATAGATTAATTACATATTACCTTGGAATAAAATAATATAGTATAAGCCCAGTTCATCTCTCTTCTATGAATATAAATGGTTATTTAATGGCCTGATAATATGAGGAGTTAGATTGACATATTATCTATGTGAGTATGACCATAATATCAAATCCACCAAGGGCTTTGAGTATTCAATCATTGGTTTTTCAATAAAATGGATTTTTGAATTATCAGAGGAGTAAGAAGATTGAAGCCTGCTCATTAAAGTTTAAGGAATTGATATCTTAATGTAAGCCTAACACTGATTATATTGAAGTGAATTTTTTCCACCTCATAAAATAATAGTTTACAATTTTAATTAAATTCATTTTTTTTGTTTGTTATATAGTATAAATATTATGTTTGCTAATAAAATTTATCTATAATTATAAAAAGAAATTATTTCACACTCAGCTGCCTACTATATATATATATATATATATATATATATATATATATATATATATATATATATATATATATAATTTTAATGCACAAATCAGAGCATAACAGCAGAGCTTCAAATTAAATCACAATTTATTATAAACTGATTTGTGTGTATGGTTCAATTAATTTACATGTATCTGCATATATTTGCATATAGCAACCTGGTTATGCTTACTCTTTGTTGCCCATGATTATGAGAGCTAAGTTCTCTTGAAAGCGCTTAGGCACTAATTATTATGTATTGTAATTTATATTAAATTTATAATAAATTGTGATTTAATTTGAAGAAGCTTTGCTGTTATGCGCTGATTTGTGCATTAAAATTATCTATAATTAATAAATAAATTGACAAAAATAAATCGATAGTATTAAGCAGTGAGTAGTCAGGATCTATTTGAAAAAAGGATTTTATTTAATTAGACTCAGGTATGTTAATATCAGAGACATGGTACATGCTATTGTGAAAGTATGTTATCACAAAGAATTTAATGTAGATTTTGTAAATCTCAATTAGTTCCTAATTGCACATACCAAAAGAAAAAAAATATTTTAATAATTTGATTAAATACAGAAAAAGAAATAAGACCTGGAGATAAAATAAGAAAATATTTACTGGCTTCATATTTATTATGTATGTTACAAAAATTAGAAATAAAGTATGAAATACCCAATATGAAAAGGCTAATTAAGAGGAGGAAGGGAATTTCTCCAAATACTATAAAGAGGAATTTTTTTTTTAAAGAAAGCTACGCCATATTGTCTAGTTAGAGATATCTGTGATTCTCCATGGGAACATCTGCAAACAGAAAATATATACAGTGCCCATAAGAAGAATGCTGCAGCCAGTTAGTTGAGAATGTAATTCTAATTTTGATGCAAACTTTGTAAAAGTGAACTATTGCAAGTAATAATCAATGTGTAGTTACCAGTAATGCCTGTTCCATGTGAATGATCTGTAAGGTATCCAATTATCTGCCTGAGCCCATGGCAACCAACAAGTGCTCATACTTTGTATTCCATTTGAAGGACTGTACCAAAAATGTGGACTGGATAAATATGAACTGTATTATTATGGTGTAATTGGACCCAATGCAATAGAAGTGGTTAGGAAATTGTGTTTGAATTATAATAGTACAAATAATAATGTTAATGAAAATAAAAGGAATAAGCTATATTCCAAGAAACAAACTTACAAGGAATCATGAAAGTATAAGAGAATTCACAAATATAAAACTATATAATATACAAACTTACCCCATGATTGCACTTGTAAGACAATGCAATCAAACTTGTAAAATTATTGTAACTTTTTTGAATTATCAATAAAGATGTATCTTTGAAACATAAGATAGAGTTTCATTATAAAAAATTATGTCAATTAACATGTACTTTATAAATCGTATACAATTGTTTGCATATATTTATTATTACTATTTAGTCACTAGATAATTGAATGAAAGTTGGTTCGATCTTTACAGTAGGGCTGCTTATGTGTTAAAACTTTTATATTGAGTTTGAATTGTATTTTACAGGGTGTTATTGTCTAAATATTCTAGAAGGGAGGGAGCTTTGGTATTCTTACCAGATACAGTCTAGTTATGTGGTCCCAGATTTCTTTCTAATCAAAAGAATGATTTACTCATTTGAAAATTTGAATCAAATTAATCTCTATATCTAGATTAAATTAGTTTTCTTACTTGTTGTTCTTTTTATCTGATGCTGTTTAGCCATGGTTAACATACTCTACTTACTGATCCATGGTTTAAATGAACAATTTGCACATACCTTTTGGATATGTTATTGTGCTTTATTACCTGTATACATAATGTTATTTAGAGAAATAATTTATGTTTAATAAAACTTGATTGTAATGGATTTTAAGTGTGGAAAAGAGTGTTGTTTATAGATGAATTTAAATAATGATCAAATCATTTCATTATATTTTTATAGAGTGTAGGATTAATAAACTTAATATAAAATTAATTCTTTTGTTTATATATATATATATATATATATATATATATATCCACAGATGGCGTCCTACCAAAAACACCTATCAAGCGTATTTTCGTTTACATAAACGCTTGCAAGCTGAATAGAAATTGTTTCATAAACGCTCAGAGTTTGTATTTAGATCTAGTTTCTTTATTCCTGTCTTTCACTGACGATAGCAAATAGCTTGAAATCATGATCTGAAAGTGGAATTATAGTTAGAGATAGTGAATACTAACTACTCTGACGTTTATGTAAACGAAAATACGCTTGATAGGTGTTTTTGGTAGGACGCCATCTGTGGACATAAATACAAGCGTTAGCAAGTTTTTTAACTTGCATTTTTGTTTATCATATATATATATATATATCTTTTGTTTAATTAGACTAATTAAATATACCTATCAAACATTATTCATCATTAAAGATAATAAAAAAAGAGAAAAATAAATATTATAAGGAATGTGTTCAGTACATGAATGACTGGTTTATTTGGACATGTATAATTTCTAGAGAAAAATAAATTATGACCAATGACTAAATATGGAAATGGGGCTATCTCTTGTGAGTCTGACTACAGGTTTTGGCCTGATTGTGTCCACTATTTTCCATGCATGTTTCATATGCATCAACATGTACCACCACAATATATAAATAAGAATATGATTTGGCCCAAGTGATGAGTGCTGGTTCTACATATAATACATATATAGAGAATCATTTATCCTTTCACATGGGTGTGGTCAGATGCATTGGTTATTTAAGATGGAGTGGAAAATGAATATAAACTGAAAATCCTGAGTTCAAATCCCTCTAATTAAAAATACAATATGAAAAAAGATGACTGAATAAAAAAGTTTTCTGGAGTATTGTAGAGATGAGAAGTTATGTTTTAGAAAAATGATAACTAACCTTCAGGAGGAAGATCATCCTGAAGTGTATAAATATTAGTTGAAAATCATGATGATGATGATGACTTATAGTTAATTCAAAAATGGAAAGAAAATGATCACTATATCTGTGAATCAATAGTTTAAAAAAATCTTATCTTAAATAAATGAATATCAATCATATATATTTAACATTTGAAAATTGTAGAAGTTAGTTTTAATTAGTAAAGAATTTAATATATTAAAATAATCTCAGCCATTAAGAACGATAAAGTGCAAAGTAAAAAATATGAAATTATGAAAGAAAGCAATACATGTTTTTTTTTTTAAAAAAAAAATTAATCAGAAGACTTCAATTTCTGTTGAAGATATAGAATTTCCATTAAACATTCTACTACAATTAAGCATACAAAAATCAAATAATCTGAAAAAGCTATCTTTAGTTATTAGATATACAATTTAGCACTGAAACCGAAAATAATGAATTGTATTTATATATTGGATTATTTCCATCATCTATTATGAATATTGAATGTATTTAGAAAAAAATAATGATTGTTTTACAATAGTGTGTTGAAACCGCAGGAGCGCAGGATTGGTTTGTAAACAAAGATAAATATAATGTTGCTGGGGCCGGATTTCTTTTTTTTTGTTGGCTTTGGTTTTTTTTTTTTTGTTTATCACATTTATAAAAGTAATATCAAATCAAATTTTTTAAACACAACCAAAAAAAAAAAAAAAACAAATGCATAAACAAAATTACAAATAAATGAATTTACAAAAAAAGTACTTAATTTTTTTTTTTGATTCTTTTCATTATTTATATTTTCAAAGGGGACAAGGTTTTTTTTTTTTTTTGGTCTATGTATATTTTCCGTCTATGTATTTTTTTTTGTTTTTTGTTGTTGTTTATCACATTTAAAAAGTACGGCGGCTATGAAATCGATTTTGGCAACACCCCCCCCCAAAAAAAAAACATAGATTAAAAATGAATTTTAAAAAGTAGTTACCAACTTTTTGTTTGTTTTTATTCTTCTCATTAAACCCTTCTATTTTCGGTTCAGTATTGTATGACAAAAAAATCAGCCGATTCAACCTCTTCTTTTTTTTTTCCGGATTGTTTTGTTTTATTTTTATAAATTATAAATAAATCTATTGTCCATTTAATGGTAACATTTATAAGACAAAGTCCAACTTTGGGAGAGGGAGGAGGGTGTTTCCAATTGCTAACAGAACGGAATGCCAACAACTCGAAGGTTGCCCAAGTTTTGACGGTAATTCCCTCCAAAAAACATCAATATATACGGCAATTAAAAGCAACTTTTTGGGCTCTTCAGGAAAAAAACAGCAGGCATGCAGCTTCAAGCTGTTTTGTTTGATAAGCTGGTTCCATCAGTCAGAGAAGAATCCTTCTTTCTTTGACATTCGGAAAGTTGTCCTATTTCAGCCATTCGATTAATCAGCTCACAGTTGTTCTCGCACAAAACGTGACTTAGAGCATGATTTGATAGCAATTGCACTTTTACCTACACTTGGCCCATTTTTTCAGCAGGAAATGAGGACTAGGAAAGCATGGGACTCTGCTGATAATTGTTAGTAGACCTTCCTAAAACATGCAAGATAGAGGGGGAGGTGGTCTTAATAAATATTAAAATAGTTTCGACAAGCGGAATTCCAGCCACCCTCAGCCAATACTGAAAACAAAAGTGAAATGTGATCACACATCTGAAATGCTTAGCCCAAATCTGAGCTGTAAGCTGACACAATAGCTTCTGCAGCAGACTGGCTAAATGTCACATTTTTGTGCATTAGCATAGAAATAAACACAGCAGCCGGTACCCCCCCATATCAATGAACTATTTCTAGGCTTACGTGATAGAAATAGAACGTTCAATAGCAGTGGCGGAGGCCACCTAAATGGCATATTTCTGTGCACTATCATAGAAATAATGCCCTCCAGCAGTTTCAACATGCTATTGTATTCCAAATACATTCAACTGTTAGTTATATTACACAGATTAATATGTGCTCAATATTTAAAGAGGAATTATTATCCCCTCTTCTTCAGGTATTGCTAGCCTGACCAGTGACAGCACAGGAATGGAAATCAAACCTGGATCCTTATTTCCTTGAGTATGAATTTTAAGGTAATGCTCTAACAAGCTGAGCTACCCTGCCAAATGCAATACTCATATTAGATGATGGAAATAGTCCAATATATAAATACAATGAAACACCATCATCACAAACCTTTAAAAATAGTAGTGAATGTTTTGATGTTATATTTAAGGGGGGAAAAAATCTAAATTTTGTGAGATTTATAAAAAATATTTGTTGCTCTTAACTTTTTACTTTTATATTTAACAAAGACTTAATATTTTATGCATCTCTGAAATATATATATATATATTGAAACAGACAGATCGAAGGATCGATCTTAGTTTCATAGTTTTCATTTTGAAGTATGGTAATTCTAAATCACTATTTACCCGCAATGAGGCTTTTTCTATTCCAGGCCACATAAATTTTAAGTTAGTTATTTTATGCTTTGTTTAAAAGAATTTAATGTAAATATTACAAGTATAAATATTACAAATCATGATAAATAATAATCGTGTGTGTGGTTTGTAGGTTTATATTCGCTCAATTTAAAAGTTTCATTGCGTGTATATTTTTTTAATTTTAAATCTTTCAAAATTATACAAAGTCATTTAAAAATGCTGATCAAAAGTCACATTCCTTTGATCGGTATTTTTAGTCAAATCTTACGTGTACAAAATGTATAGAATAATTAGTTTGTACTTTGAAAGTTAAGATAATGAATTTCAATTTTGTATTCACGAATTCCTATGTAATTATTTAGTTTGTCAATTTAGAATCATGTATTGAATTTAGAAATAAATGTAAATCAAACAATGGAAATGAGAAATGTAGGACTCTTATCAAGAAAGGCGAATGCAATTGTATAGTCAAAATTAGATATTGCTGGAGGCCAGAAAATCAAAGGAGGTGGAGTCATGAACAAAAACTATGCAGAGTGATCAACCATAGCCATCTTATATTATAATATACTAAGGGACTCTACTTTTTGACTTTGCTGTGGGTAGACCGTCTCGGGCTACAGCAAAGTAGTTGTGCCAGAGAAATCATCTCAACTGTGATTAAGAAGTTGCCCGGTAGATTGCAATAATGTTGGGCTAAGTCCAAGAAGCTGATCCCTGTTCTGCCGATTTAAATCTTTCGAGCCGCTGATCCATAATGTTTCCTGTGCTTCCAGTTTTCTCAATTCCAACCTTTAAATTAATCATGCCGTTCTAAGGAATCCAAAATGCGCGCCTACGTTCTGCATAAACATTACCGCAAGGAGAAAAGCCGGACGAAGAAGAATGGTAACTCTTGTTACATGAACTTTTTAACTTTCCTCTAAGCTTAATAATTTTATTATTTAATCTGTTATGAATTAATCTGGGTAATTACATGTAAATTTCTTGCTTTCCTTCGTTAAAATGTTACACTAAAGCCTGTCAGTAAATTTCTTCTCTAATATTTCTGTGCTCTAGTCTTTAGATGATAATTTACTAATATTTTGTGCCTAATAGTAATTCATTAGTGAATAGACTTATATTTTTATTATTACTTACATTTACAAACAAAGCGATGCCAATAATAATATTTTTCAACTCTAGTTAAAGCCATTAAGGTTTATTTCATGATATTATTAGTATATTCATTTTAAAAGTAATTTTCTTTTATCGAACTAAAAAAATGGGTTCGTTTATGTTGAGTTGAGAAATATTCAAGTACCTGTATTGTTCCTTTTATTTTGTCAAAATGACATTTTAACCTTTGCTCCAAATAACAACTATAAAATAAAATCTAAATTTTTATTATGTTATTTTTTATATATGAACGGAGTAATAATATAAAGTGAATATTTTTGTTGCTATTATTACCTTCCGAACAACCTGGAGAGTTATGGGTTTCAGAGTGAAATTAATTAATTGTCACTTTTGTGATCTTTTGATTTCGCTATGTTTTATTTTGAATAGTCATATCAGATTGTTGCGTAGAAAATGTTACGGAGAGATAGTCAAGGTTTTATATAGTTTCGCTTTAAGTCCACTTCCGATCACTCTTCCTCGATGTTACTGTGGCAGTGCCTTTTCCTTCGCCTAAATCGGCGTCTCGTTTTTACTACCAATTGGAAAGAAAGAAATTCTTCTCCAGATAATCTCTCGAATCACCGGGGTTCTAAAATGATCCCGGCTGGTTGTAGTGTCCCGGATCTACTTGGGGGCATTAAGACTTGTCGAAGTACAAGCCGCCCGGTCTTCCGTCAATGCACCGCAAGTTATTATTGTAGTATATCTTAAGCTCTGCAACCATCAGTACATCATTATTATATTATATCTTATATAAAACCTCCTCCAATTATCTGTATACGTAATGGTTTGAATCTATTAAAATCAAACAACTTAATATAAAATAGGAATTAAATATTTTAAATGCTCAAATTCCTCTGATTCTCATATCAACTCGTACGACCATTTAAAACATATAAATATTGGCATGCGTTTTGTCTATCAGTCTAAAATGATTATTGAGAACTAGTAGCGAATTATTAGAAATATACGTATGAAAATTTTACAGTATCTGTACATAGTATTCAATGATTTCAATAATTATTAAAAATTTATCTAGTCTATTTTTGTCTCTCTTGTCTTATTACTCTCGAAATCTAGTTAAACACCTGCTGTCTGTATCGACAACTTAAATATATATTGAATTATTAACCGTACCAATATCTCGAATATAAGATAAATATGAATAACTGATTGTAGGGTAATTTAGTCTGTGTTTCCCGACGAGCTAGTAAAGGGAAAACCACGTACCATTGTTGTGTTGTTCATCGGTTGGTCATGCCAGGGATTTAAGTTTGAATTTGGTGCATTTTGGAATTTATTCCTAGACGTGGACTGGGTTTGAATTCGGATTACTGCGCGTGATTAAGCATGGTGATTTTACCGGTACAATATATATATATATAATATGCAATATCTAGATGCCTTAAGTAATCTAAATTTATTTTTTGTTTGTTTTCCAATTTCACTCACAAAATATTTCCAATAAAAATGTTTTGGCAACATTCTGTATTTAGGTTTTAATCACAGAGGAAATTTAACAAAGAATATTTAATCTTTTGAATTTTAAAATAAAAAAAATTTTAAAAAACAATAACTCACTATTGATATGTTTTGATAACAATAAATAATATATTTTAAAGATGACATTAGAGTAACAGAAATAACGCTTCAAATTCCATGTGCTGGGCCTAAAATTGTTAATAAGATCTCATTTCTATTACTATTAATATCATTAAATATTGATAAGCTCTGGAGTTCGGGTATCATGGAATGCAGCTCCATCTCAGTTATTTCTCATGCTTGAACTTTTTATAAATTCCCATACAATTGGTCATTTAATTATTATTATTATTATTATTATTATTATTATTATTATTATTATTATTATTAGTAGTAGTAGTAGTAGTAGTAGTATTATTATTATTATTATTAATTATCATCATCATCATTATTATTATTATTCAATTTCACCAAAATATACAGATTCTCTTCCTTAATAAAATTTATATTAATATCGAATTTATGAATATATTTTGTTGATTGAAATAAAATGTGTGAATCATATTAGTTTGTTGTTCATAGTTTTTGTGATGGTTGTTATCATTATTAATAAAAATTTGTTCCTTCTTGAATAAAATTTAAACTCTACTTCCCTACCAAGTATCATTATTTTTCAAATATCTAAACATTACCACTACAAAAGTGGGTTATTCTTTACATTACATAAATTTAACATTTCTGACATAGCTCCAAATATAAAAGTGATGAATTAAATTGCATCATAAGGATGACAAGCTGTGAAAAACTACCATGAAAGATGATTAAGTGAATTAAAAACTCATAATCTGTTGCCAAATTACTCCAATGCTATTTTAAGGCAGATAATAATCTTTCCTGGAAATAAAATATTTGAATTTGTGAACTTATGCTTATATTAAAAACATTCAAGAGAAAAAAAAGAATATTATATTATAGATATAGCATAAAATACAGTTGTGAGAGTGACTTTTCATTGGTCCATTAATAAAAGGAAAAATAATTTTAAAAAAGATTACAAAAAAAAAAAAACAAACAACAACATGCATATGACAATTACTTGCAAAAGTCCCATTGTAGTCCAATAATAATACAACTCTCTCTGATCTAATTTACAAAGATAATGAGATAATGATTTTCTTGCACTGTATCAAAATTGTAAAAAATTGCCTAGATTACTATAAAGAAAAAAAGTATAATTATAAAAAAAGGAGATACAAATTTTTTCAAGAAAATTTGATCTTGATATGGCATCTGATCAACAAAAAACAAACCACACTTATTTAATTCATTGTAAATGTTTTATTATATGAATAAAATTCATTACAATTCAATTTTTAAATATGAAACTTTCAGCATTCACAACTTTGACAAAAACTATTTCAGATAAATACATTATTCATTATTAATAATCATTTATTAAACTAGAAATTATGTCATTTCACTAACAATTACATAATATATGTTTACAAAGAAAACAATAATATAAATGCCAATAAATGTATTTGCTTATAATAGCATTATCATGGATCTAAACCCATTGGTAATCAGGTTTGAGCAAAAGAAATTAAGCATAAGAATAAGTTTGATCTAGTATTTTACATTAAAAAAATATTTTGCATGTTTCATTTTTCATTTGAGCAAATATTTCATGTTATATTGAAATTTGCTATGTTCTGATAATATAAATTTTGATTATTTTAAATATTAAATATAAATAAAAATTTTACAATGAAATCATCAAAAATTTAATTGAATAAAAAAATACGTTTTAAACAAATAGAACTAATGAATTATTTATTTATTAAGATTATTGCATGTATATAATAGGATAATAATTTCTCTAATGCTAAATTATTTTTATTAAAGAATAACAAATGTCTGTTTTGTATTTATTATTTTTTGATCAAGCTTTAACTTAACGAAGTGACATACTAAAATTAATTTAATACCCATCAACTTAAGATTTCAAATTCAAGAAAGTAATAGTTAACATTTAATTTTAAAATCCTATTTTAATGAATAATTAAATGATTTTGTTTTTAATGAACTGAATAATTAATGACATAAGATTTAACATTTTACGTCTTAATGAATAATATTTTTCTTAATAGATAATTTAGCCGTATATAAAAATTACTTATTAATCTACTTATTATTCATGAGTGTATTAGTATATTTTAAAGATTAAAATCTGAAGTATATATATATATACTCTGGAAAGTTATTTATAAATATTACTCATATTTAAATGAATACAAAGAATAGGAAAGACTATTCTTTAGACTTTTACTGGTTTTAAACATTCATTTGTTGATGTTGTTGGAAATAAAGACTGGAATTTGTATATTAGCCTTATTTAAAGATGACAACAATTACTCTGAAATTATGATTGAATGTTTATTGATATATGAGTGTTGTTTATATATAGCTTCCAAGAGGGTTGTTACTACCATTTAGATTTCATATATATATATATATATATATATATATATATATATATATATATATATATATATATATATATATATATATATATATATATATATATATTGAAATGATATATTCCTTAGGCATATATTTCATTTAGGTGTAAATTAAGTAAATGTATAGAAAAGAAATTTTATTAATTTAGAAGTGTCATATCATTGAAATGTATAAAATATTACAGTGTTACTATTATTATTTAAAAATATTATGCACACCTAATTTATAAAAGTTGATTTTGTTAAACTATAAGTTAAAAGAAACTCAATTATCTAATTTAAAAATATTACTTGTAAAGAATTGATTATTATTTATTAAAATATACTTTTATATAAATTGTAGACTTATTTATTGTCCTATTGGCAATAAGCTAAGACTGATTTCTTATAAAAAAATTATTTGATCACATGAGGAGGATTGTCATTCTTTTGGAATTAAAAAGAAAACATAAAGATTTCATTCCAAGAATTTGAAAACTAAAGCTCAAATGGATAATGTATCACTTCATACTTTCATCTACCATAAATAGGATTATTTCATAACTATCAATTGCTGCAAAAATCATGCTTTTTTAGACAATGTTGAGGTCTGTCTACTATTTACTATTTATTATATTTCAAATAAATTGCTATAATGAAGAAAGTGATTGTCTGCTATATTGTGAATTTGTGGAAAGGTATGTTTTTCCTGATAAATAAGTTAATTGATAAAACAGTTTATAAATTTTATTACATATTTTGTTTAATTTATAATAAATTGTTTTGCACATAAATAATTTTATGCTGAAATTAATCATTTATAATTCATCAATTTATAAATATTGTATCAATCATTGTGTATTTATAAAAGCTACATGCAAGTTAATATCTTCAAAATGTTTTAAATGTAATGTTTAAAAATATTACAGATGTGACAAATGATTAGTATATTTTTATTTTATTTTGTAGATGTCATATTTCAATACAGATTATGAAATATATAATTTGTGTTATTTAATACTTATAATTTAAATTTTATGATTGTTCAAATGGTAATAAAAAGATTATTTCCATATCTGCAAACATTACTTAAGGTAACACCAATTAACAAGCCTCATCCGTATACAAAACATCTTCAAAAAATTCTAGTATCAATTAATGTAATGACAAATATTAAGATATTTTCATAAGAAAAATGGCAGATATGGAAAATTCATGCTCTTTTATATTCAAACATAAATGAAATTTCTGAATCTACATTGCTTGACATTAATAATAGGCAACTGATAAAATTTAAATATTGGACACTTGAGCCAAAATATTTCAATTTCTTACTAAAAATAAATATATGGTCTTTGCTTACATTATATTTTTTGAGATATAAGAGAAATCTAAGCAACACAGAAATGATATGTCACTTATGTTTCAAGGTAGAAGAAGATCAAAAATGCCTATTTTTACATGTAGTTATCTACAAGATGCTTGGTTATACATCACAAAAAGACTTTGGAAAAATAATAGACAAATCAATTGTTCATTAACTCATTTCCAAACTTTACTTTGCAGAAATTAGAATCACCACATTTATACTTTATGCTCTGTAGTGCACAAGATGCTTATTTCTTTACAACAGTGATGTAAGAACACACATCAACACATTTTAAAACAAACTAGACACAATTAAGGAGTGACCAAAAATATTCCTACAGATATATCTGTAGCTACATTGTCACTTATTCATCAGTGCTTGAACCTATAGAAAGTTATTCTAACTATAATTTTTCATATCTTTTTTTAATGGCTAGTAAAGTCATTACAATTTTGTATGCTAAGCAATATGTAGTATTTGTTCTCATAATTCTAACAAATTGTAAATATGTCACATCATTTATATAGTTTTTATTTGTCATTTCTATTGTAATATACTAAGTATTTTTTATCAATGAAATTTATTTTAAAATTATATATATATATATTGAACTGGGTGAGGTAAATAGATCGAAAAGGAACAACATCAAACATGAAATTTGATTCATTAATAAATAACATTATGAAATATAACTTGTGAAACAATATTATAAACTTATTCTTATACATAAAATATATTATAAACTTATACATTTGATCTACACCAATGCAATTTAATTACTGCTCCACACCAGTCCCTTAGGCAGAAAAGAGAGTACCCAAACAGTACCTGTATCCAAGCCGAAGCTATGTAAATCTATACATAAAACTAAGACCACATTTCCAGGACACAGATATGTTCTTGGCTGCAGAATTCAACACCTATCATTCAAAGCACTTTTGTTTCAGAGAAAATTCCAGGCACCAGTTAGCTACGAGAACTAATGTGCTTTGAATGATGGCAAACTAATTCAGCACTTAAGAAATCCCAACTAGCTCAATCAAAAGGATAGTATAATATACTGTTACTTTATTTAGTGGTAAAAGAATTGACCAACAAATATTAAGTTTAAAGATAATTTACTTTAATGAAATGTCTACTATTCTAATTTGAAAACTACTATTACAAAATCTTAATTAGTCTAACAATGATGTTCTATATAATGACCAAACATATTCTTAATTCATTCAATAAAATATGACATCATGAAACATTAAATAAATACATGAAATTAATATAAGATATCATAAAACATTAAATAAATATATGACATTTAAAAACATGCACATCAATAGTTCATTTTACGTGGTTATAGAGTTCATTTATAAACTGACTTTGGAAGGCTACAAGATTAGCAATGGCTACATTAATATCAAAAATGGAATAAGAAATGTTATTCAATACCTATAAAATTTTGGATATTGGGTTCTTCTGTTTGCTGTTTCAGGTGAGTTTTTCCAACTAGTTGGATTTGAAATTTTTGTAGAGGTTACTATGATTACTATTTCATGATACTATTAATAAAGACAGTTTGATATCAATGGTGGTTTCAAGTTATTAGGCAGGCATCACTTTTATCTGGAAAATTGCTGATCTTCCATTGGACTAAGGTGGGAGTCTGATGACAGCAGTCAACACTGCATTGTCATAAAAACAGTGACTCTGAATATGTGAGAAGACTGATTGTAAAACTGATTGGAAACTCAATTATTTATATGATGACCTGTTGTCACTTTGTTAATTAGTTTTTATAGCCACCAGCTATATCCATTGTTGAAATTAATCCACTGTTTTTGATTACATTTTTGATAAGATTTTGATTAATTAATTAATCCTGTTTTAATTAGTAGCCATGCTAATTTGTTGTTTGTGGATTTAACTTAGTAGCCATTGCTAATTCTGTTTCTTTTATGTAGCTTCTGAATATTTGCATTATTTGAGGGATTTTATTTTAACTTATACATTTTGATTTATTTTTCAATGTTTACCACATACATTCTATTGCATTAACATGCACACACTTTACTAAATTTCTTTATGTTTACAATCATTGCTATTTATGCATGTATATATTTAAAATCAACTCATTTAGTTTTTAAGATTACCTAGTGTAAATAGTGTAAATAAATTGTTATTTTATTTTATTGTTATAATTTGTTTTTTAAAATTTGTGTGTACAGACTATTTTCTTTTCAATTAAAATGCATAGTATACACAGAATAATTGAACCAAACATAACATTTTTGCACAGAAATAAAGTATTATTTTTAAGAATTCTAATATTTTCTTGGAATTTATTTATTTAAGAAATCGTATTTTACATTATCTTATGGTCATATGTTGATTATTATAATAGTACATCGAATTATTTGCTATCCATTGCCACACATATATTTTTCAGATTATCAAATACTACCACATATTTATTGCATTATTATATGAAGATAAAAGATTATATTATAGTATTTTATTTATTATTATTATTATTATTATTATTATTATTATTATTATTATTATTATTATTATTATTATTATTATTATTATTATGCTAATAAATTATAGTGAAGAAAAGATACATAAAAATTAGTCCATCCAATGAAAAATATTATTATTATTATTATTATTATTATTATTATTATTATTATTATTATTAGTAGTAGTAGTAGTAGTAGTAGTAGTAGTAGTAGTATTATTATTATTATTATTATTATTAGTTAGGTGTAGTAGAGTATGACATAAAAATCCCTTATGTTTTACTACAGTGATTTTAATTAACATAGAATAGTTTTATGAACCTGAGATTTTATTGACCTAAATTATTGTAGATAAAAAGATTAAGATTTAATTATTAGTTTAATCTTAGTAATTAGGTTTTATTAGTCATAAAAATGCTATAAATTTATTTATTTGAGATAAGTATAGGGGGATAGTGTTTTTATGCCATTAAGATAGTATCCTGTAAATATTAGCTCAATGTAATCTTTCTTGTCATATGTATTTCACTTCCAAGTCTCATGATATAATAAATATTTATTTATTTATTTTTATAAACTGATCATTTTCATTATTTTGCTAGTAGAATATTTTAATATTAATGCAGGATATTTTATTTACCAATTATTTGCATTTAACTGAACATAATTGTTAACTGAGCTAACCCATTTTATTTAATATTATATTGCCCAGAAGTGAGACTGCAGATGATATATATATATATGTGTGTGTGTGTGTGTGTGTGTGTGTTGAAAAGTACTGTGCACTTGCAATTCAATAAACAATACATATTCTATTTTAATCAATATTTATCTACAAAAAGTGAGCTATTATACACTATATACACTGAACATAATGGGGGCTTGAATGAAAATATGATAGTTCACGGTTCCATCATACTCCTAATTAATACATTTATTAATCATTATTTTTAACATATTACAATAAAATTGTCTAATACTAGAATAGATTGTCTATTGCATATTTTCTCTTGCTCACAGTGATCCGATCCTTGTGATGACAAAGGTACTTTTGGACTTGAAGCTTATATATATATATATATATGTGTGTGTGTGTGTGTGTGTAAATGGGAATAACTATATAATTGTTTTTAGAGTAATTTATAAGGTAATATGGGAATAAAAATTAGCATTAACATTCACAAATTTCACTTTATATGTGTTTTGCTAATGACTAGCTTAATGGTGGCATTCAATGTAATTTGATGACCATGAGCATTGATATAATGAACCCATTATTTTTTTGATATGCATATTATTATAGTTACTTTAAAACACTTATGTGCATACAGCTATAAATATTGATGATTACTATTTTATAGTAAGATATCCAAGATTTGGCATTATTTCAATCTGAGATTTTATAGTATATCTCTTTTAAATCCAGTCACAAAGTTTGGTTATTGATTGTTAATGATAATTTCTGGTGATGCCAGGTTTATACCTTATTATTATTTATATTTAATTATACTTGTGCTGATACTGATTCTTTGCTCATTTGTTGATGATTATTAATTTACTGATGATAATTTGTATCAGTTCTTGATGGCTTTGTGTTCCATATCATTAAAAAATGATATAAGAGAAAGTAAAGAATATAATTAATTGCAAAAAATAATATTTCCAATGTGTTACTATAATAATCATGGTTATTAAAAAATAATACTTTATTGTTAAAAAATGTTATTTGAATGATTAGGGATTTCTGATTCAAAATTTGTTATTTTTTCTAATAAAACCTCTTTGATGTTTTTATTCCTAATATTTTGTCTTCATAAGTCACCTTCAAATATGCAAAAAAATGTTTTTTTTTTTTAATAACCATCATTATGATGCTAAGCAATGAAAGTATACTTGGTTTCTTAAATTCATTTTATATTTTAATCTATGTTATAGTGTATATTTATTATTTATAATAATGGCAAAAATTCAATCTATTATATATATTAATGATGTTGGCCTTAATACATTTATGATATAACTCTAAAATTGAGATACTAGAGCAAAAAAAAAAAATGATAGAACAGTAGACATTAAAAAAGTAGCAAGCAAACTTTCACCTATGATAATCAAGCATTAACATTTGACCAGAATACTTTATTCTTCATTGCTTAGTTAATTCATCATGGCTAATAATCTGAGAATTTAACAAACATTTAAAAATATATGTTTATTATATAATATATTTATCTTTATGTAATAATTTTTGTATATAATTGAATGAAATCAAAATTATTCTCACTAATGATAGAAAAAATAAATAATGATTAATACAAAATAATCTCAAGTCAATAAAGAGTTAAATTTCAATTGTGTTTATCCTTTCATTTTGTTATATTAAATTATTTATTTATTTTGATGTTATATTGTTATTTAATATAAAATGCATTTTCTGTGTTTAGGAAATAATTGTTTATTCTCTTGTTTCCCAATTTCTTTTATTAAAGTAAATTTAATACCAGTTTCATTACATACAGCTGAAAGCTTTGTTTTATGATTTCTTCAAAGAAAACACTCTTCATTTTAAAAATATCCTAAAGATATTACCATCATCACATTTACAAGTATTACTGCACACAAAATCTATTCTTAAGTAACAACCAACAATTTAGTAAAACATAAATGCATTTTTATAAACACACAAAGTAAGAAAAAAAACTTTTTTTAATAAAATCTAAATCATTTCTCGTTCATTATTTTTGTTTCATTATTTTTGTAATCAAATATTAAAAAGTAAAAATTAATAGATTGTAAAAAAATCAAAAATGGGCTTAATAACGAATTTAAAATAATACCTTAAAAATGCTTTTCATTTTGTATTTTTAATAATTAAACAAATTTTATATAATGGTATTTAATAAAAATAAAGAAAATTACCTTCAGAAAGTTCCAAAACTTTTTCACTATTTTAACAGACATCAGTCATTATTATTAATCTGACATTTTATGTCTGAAAGTATTAGCAAAATAATGTTGTTTAAAATAAAATAAAATAAACAAATAAAAATTATTTAAGAAGAATTGATAAATGATAATGCAATACTAATGAATAAAAATCTAAATTTCTAATGAAAACAATACTAATTAAATATTGTATTTATAATTATGCAAACAGAAACAGTCAAGAACATGATGCTAGATATGCAAGTATTGGAGCAAAAATCATTGTCCTTTATGACTAGTCTAAAAAAAGATGGCAATACTATGAAGATAAAGTAAAAGATAAAACAGTTATTAAGTAACTAGTTGTAGTGGAAAGACTTCTCCTAGCCTCTAATAAAAAAATAATAAAGAAAAAAATGTATTATTAACCGGGCTTGATAGCTATGGCCAGAGATGAGAGAAAAAGCAGTTTATCATGAAATTTTCTGCTTGAGTAATTAAAATAGTTAATAAATTAAAATCTCAACAATATGTAAAAATGAAAAATTTAATGATGATAAAAATAGATGGGAAATAGTTTGTCTTTCAATAATAATCACCATTTTTCAAATTAGAAATAATTGTTTCATTTCACTAAAGATTTTAAGTTGAATTCTGGTTTGGAAAAGAATCACTATTCAGAAAAACAAAACACTTTTACATAGAAAAATAAAATTTCTCATTTCCCTTAACTTTTGATTAATAGTAATAAAAATGAAAATTGTTTATTATAAAGTACAATATCATTCTTTGTATTACAGTATTTCCCAACAGTATTACATATTCTTTCATTAATGCAACATTAGCTTTATGAAGTAAAACTAGGTCAAAATAAAGCAGTCTTATTTTATATCAAACATAATGAACAAAAAAAAAGTAATAGACTGATTTTAAAATATTCAAGTTAACTTTTAATTCTGCTTTCTGAATTATATGATCAATACTCTTTCCTTTTGCTTATAAGATAATTGTTGAGACAACTAATTGCAAAAAACCACCTTAATAAACACCGTGTGATAAATAGTATACAAATTTCAGGAGAAATTAGCCTAAAAATCACACTTCACATCACAGAATTCACAAATAATAAGTAAAAGCTTTGTATTAAAAATGTTTATCAATCTTCCAAATGTCAAAATTAAATATTACCTTTAAAAAAACTATAGAATACAATAAGCAAAACATTTCAAATCATCCATCTGAGATTTCATTTAACTTAATTTAGAAGTTATGTAAATGCAATCAGTAAAAATTTATCAAGAGCATATATGAAGTAGTTGCAAAAAATAGATTGCTATTATCATAGAAATTATAGTATTTGGATTAATTTTTTAATTTGTTCAGAAGTTAATTCACAGTATTATCATCAATTTAATAATGGCATTCAGGCAATACAAAAACATATTAGAAAGACATAATAAACTAACAATGAGAAATTATTATTTAAAATTTAATAATTCAAGATAAAAATGAATACAAGCAAAAATTCTTATCAAAGTATGTGTTTATGCCATCTTCAATTTATCTTTGAAGTTTTTTAAAAAAATCTGTTTTATTTTATGTAAAATATTAATAATGTACAATAAATATAAGACTATTTTCCTATTTGAAATAAACCTCATTGACACAATAAATCCTGATATTAAAGTAAATAAAATAATAAACATCTTTAGAAAATCAATGTTTCCTAAATTTTTGCTACTTGAAGTTAGAAAATAAATATAATTGTTTATTCAAGCATAGCAGACATATTTAATTATTTATGTATTTTATATTTTTGAACATTTAATAATGTTTGTTCAAAAACATCTATAATATGGAAATATTCCTTTAATGTTTGTGAAAAATCAGATGATTTATAGTTACTTGCATTATAAATATAATTATTCTATATTTGTAATATTGAAGATGTAGTCCCTTTAAATACTAATTGTATTATTATTATGTGAAAATTAAAATGTTTTACTATAAAATACCATATTTTAGAATTAGCTTTTAAATTATATAATTTTTTTTACTCACATTACATTTGTGATATGTATTCATTTATATAATTGATATGTTTTATACAGTAATTTGAGTAGATCTTTCTTTAAAGAAAGGAACTTGTTATGGTGGGATTAATGTATCTTTGATAATTAAAATAAAATGAAACCATAGAAATAAAAATATCTTTTATAAAATTGATAAAGTTTGTTACATATCAAAATATCTATAATATTTCTGCACTTATTTGGGATATCTTTCTTATTTATTATTGCTATATTAATGATTTCTCTATTTCTTCATTTGTTTCGTTTAAAATATTATAATGATTCATCATTTTGTAGATGTTTTTTCTATTTCATATACTTAAAATTTCACTTTCAAAAAACTTTGTTGTAATTACAAAAGCTAGTTTATTATCTAATCTTTATTACTATAGTTCTGTGTAGAAATCTCTATTTATTAAGTCAAGATGTTATTCTACTTTTTGTAATAATGTCGACTTTTTTAATTCATTAAATTTTTTTTTTCTCATAATAAAAGGTGTTTATATCTTTTAAACTTTTATTTTCTTCTGTAGATTTCCCTACTACTTCATAGTTACATTTCTCATATCATAATTAACATATTTTTATGGATATATTGTACACATGCAATTAATTCACACTCAATTTTTCAATAGCAATATAATTTTTAAAAAAAAAAATTATAAAATTATATAAAGAATAATATGTATAATATTAAAAAGAAAATAATATAATACACCATATATACCTTAAATGACACTTTACAATGCAGTTTAACATATGATTTATTCTATTTCCTTACAGTTTCAACTGCCCAGCAGTCATTATCAGAGTTTTACACCTCACATGATCATCATCTCGTGCTAGCACATAACTGTTAATAAACAGGCAAAAACTCTCCATATAGTAATGCCACCTTGTGCTAACCAGAGTAATCAATTGATGCTAGAAAACTTGTGAATAAAATCCCTATCTAGTGCCTACTCAGCCAATATCCCCAGACTTGTTTCTGGCTTGTGCCCTTCATCAGTGAGCTACTATATGGAAAATTTTTGCCTGTTTACTAACAGTTATGTGCTAGCATGAGATGGTCATCATGTGATATTTAGTGGTTTAACACCAATCCTGCCTAATAGAATAATGGTGGCTGTGGTTGTTACAGAGCCAAAGTCACCAAAATGTATGGGTGCTGAATTGAGTTCAGACCCATATGACTATATAAGCTGTTGAGCTTAGATTGAAAATATTATTGTGTTTTCAATTTCATTCTCATAGTTTTGTAGTGAAGTAGAGATAAAAGGTGGTGTCTGGAGGGTTGCATTAGATCCTAAGATCTAGGTGCAGTGCTCTCAGATCCAAGACTCCTCACTGATGAAGGCCACAAGCCAGAAACTAGTCTGGGGATATTGGATGAGTAGGCACTAGATAGGGATTTTATGCACAAGCCTTCTGGCATCCATTGATTACTCTGGTTAGCACAAAGTGGTACTGCTATATGGATAGTTTTTGCCTGTTTAGCTTTAAACCTCAGTACTCTTTCTCCTATAACTGAGTACTGATGATTAAAGCTCTCATGATGACTGCTGGGCAGTTGAAACTGTAGGGAAATAGAATAAATCATGTGTTAAACTGCATTGTAAAGTGTCATTTAAGGGTGTATTATATTATATAACTCAGCAATGCAAATAAAAAGAAGTAGAAGGAAATTTTAATACTAAAAAGAAAATAAAAATATTATAAATATTAAAATTTATAAATATTTTTGTATAATTTGTATAATATATATATATATATATATATATATATATATATATATATATTAAAAAGTGCATGATATATGAGTAATTAATTTTTGTAGGATTTTACAAAATTTAAAATATTTATTTTTAAATAGATCATTACTTATATTTATATATGATCTCCTTTCCTCATACATGGCTAATTTCCACTGATGATTTAGCTGGAATTTTCTGTATCTCCTGCAAATTCAAATCTGTATAGCAACATTTAGAAAGAAAAGTCATATTTTCTTTTTCATCTCATTTAAAATAATTCTGCAATCATCTTAAAATATTAAATTCTATCTTAAATTTAATGAAGAATCTCTTAATGATGTAAATTGTTGATATTGTTTTCTTAAGGAAGTTATTTTTATTTTAATGAATATCTGATATATCTGTATTTGATTATCACTATATGTATCAAATCTGTTAAGTATATTATAATCTTGAAATAACTTTGTTTTTCATTATCTAAAATATAATCCAAATATTATATGTTTTTATATAGGAGCTTTCTTCTTCTCTGAATTTGTTTTGGTATAAAGTTTTAATATACAATTTTATTTTTTTTTTAAATCGCCACAAATCTACATCCTCCTGCATTTTTTTTTCTATTATCTACAGCACTTCCATTTTGTAATTATTTTCTAGTTTTGACTTTAAAATGTTCCATTTCAACATTAACATATTTTTATGCAATATAATCAAAATTACTTGGTAAATGTTTATAAAAATCTTCTACTTCTTCAAGAATAAAAACTTGTCAGCCATATACTTGAATTATCAGCAATTGGTATATTATATTAAGTGGTACAATAAATTTTAGCCACATTAACTGACAAAACATTGATATTCATAAAGTTATAGTACCATATTTTGCATATAATGAATGACAAGTCATTATGTTTTCAATGTTTCTAACTTTACAAAATACAATGATACTTCATTTAATAATAAATAGTTCTTTACCCAATTCATATAATCCATTTTCAGTTGAAAATAATCTACAGTTATAGATATCTAATAAAATCATTATCAAATCTCATTCTAAATCTGTAACCTGAAAATTCTTAGTTGTTTTGTTTTATTATTAATGGTTATCTTGTTTGGGAAACTCCAGGAATATGATAGCTGTTATTAATTTTTGCTTGATATAAATACAAAGATGAAAAATGGAAACCACATCAAAAAAATGTTTTGCCTTTAAAACACACAATGAATGTCTTTAGTAACAAAAAAGAGGCATCTGACAAAGAAGATTATGAGAGTTTATTGGTCTTAAATTCAAAAGTAACCTTGCCATATTCAATTGTAAATCTAAGTAAAGAAGTTACCTTCATATATTTCACCATAGAATCAGTGGTATGGCAAAAACAACTACAATGGCAAAAAAAAAATATAAAACATACCTTAAAAATTTGTTTTACATAGTTTCTTTAAATTTTAAAGGTGAATAAAAGTATTTTCCTTCAGTTAAAAATAAGTTTATTTTTGAAAAGAAATATATTAGATTAAATTTTTTATAGAAAATACTTCCCTTTTTACACAACATAAAATTGTCCTACATATTATGGACTACATTAGCAAAATATAAATGAGTTTTATCTTTCAATAATATTTTTTCCATTTCCATATAGATTTATATATAGTAAATAGCAGCTTTGTACATAGCAGATAGCAGAAAAATTACTATATGATAATTTTTACATATGTTCAGTAATTGCAATAGGATTACCATAAAAACTATTATTGACAATAATGTCCCTGTGATCCACTCAAGACTAATTATATAATTCAACAGAGTTCAATTTTTCAAGCATGACTTCTTACTGACATAAATTTATTTGAATATGTGTGTGAATTTGCAGGTTTTAACTATGTGTAAATGTACATCTAGAGCACCAGTAGCAAAATGAATAAGAAAAAATTGATCTAGCAACTGGTCGAAGAGCACCTATAGTCTGTACCAATGTTAGAAAAAATAAAATTACATTTACTCTCAATATTTAAAATATATTATTGTGTACCGATTTAATCACAATACTTTCATTATTTAAACATGGCTCCACTCAAAGATCATTTCTCTCACAGAAATACAAAATTATCAAATTTTGTTTTTGTTTTTAGTGATTTTATTTATATATATATTAAAGAGCTATTTATATATGCTCATGTCTGTAATTTAAAAATTCAAAGGAATTTTTAAAAGTAAAGGTTTTCAACAGTTTTAGTAAATAAAAATTATGTATACATAAGTATATGGACAGATAAATGTATATATAGTATTATTAATTATAAGTTTCTTTTAAAAATATGTTAAAATAAAATGTGTTTTTTTTTTTTATTAACCATTATAAAGCGAAAATGACATTATCTTAAAAATGTAATTAAAATTCTTATAAACAGATCAATTAATTAAGGAGATAAGTATTTAATGTAAATTTGTCTGGTAATCCCTTTCAAGGATAAAATTTTGTAAATATGGTGATTGGAAAAATAAGTCATAGACAAAAATGCAGTTCAGGAGTCATCTCCCATCAATAGATCAATGCATTGAAATGATAGACAATGAATCTGAGTTTTCCTATAAGCCAACTCGTGGAACAATAAATAGGAATTCTAAATTCCTGTTTATTGATTATTGCTGATTGTTTATAGCTGAATTGTTATTGCTGAAGTGCTTTAATTAAAGTTTGTGCTGCTGATTCATCTTTGATTGTGATCTCATTATATTTATTGCCATTCATATTGAAATATTATGCAGAAATAATGAAGCCATCTGCTGCTTCATTTTAGACACCTGGCAGAGTGCATACCAAAAGATTAGAAACAAGTATGGAGAGGAGCTGTCAGCTAATATAGAAACATTTTAAGGAGCATTGTGTCCAATATACGTCTAAACTTTAGGTATGTATTGCTTTGGGGAGAAACCAGCTGTCAATGAATAATTAAACTAATATCTGATGATGTCTGTGAAATTAAGAACAATATTCTTAAAACCTACTATCACATACCTCTGGTTGAATAAATGAAGTCTGCTAAATGGATACAAATACCTGAAATTCAAGCTCAAATTCTTAGTGTTGACAGGAAATGAGTATGAACTTTCAAATATATTCTTATCTTAATTAACATTAAGTATTTATCTCCATTATCCATAAAGTATTTTATAAATTATTGTTATTATTGATTTTGTAAAACTGTTTATAAAATAGTATGACAGGGGATTTCTATTTTGGTTTTATTTAATCATGCCACAATTCATTCAGCATAAATCTAAGAGAAGAATACATTTTTTATGTAAAGCAATTAGTTTTTAATCTCAATCCTTGGTCATGTTTATAAAAACTTAGTATTCAAAAACCAGTCTTTTCCAATACATGTAAATACAAAAAGTTTATAAAATAAATAATTTAATCATAGCTTGATGAACTCTAGATCGGATAGAAAACAGGCTGCATAGACAGAATAAATTAAGATTGTTTTTTTTTATTTATTTTCTTTTAATAGTTTACAGTTTTAAGTAGACTACCCTCAATTTTTGGAGAAAGATAATTTGGTTGTATTGACATGAGTAAACTGTTGTAACTTCATTTCAGAATGTTTTGTTTATATATTAAATTTGTTTGTGTTTTATTTATTCATAAATGATTATTGTAATTGCCAGTCACTTGCAGTCATTATCTTATTTAAAGCAATGGTATGTGTACAGCTTGGATGATTTTGGATGATACGGTTTGCTACTGCCAGTCCCTCTAGTGCTTAATATTTTTACAAAAGTATGTGATAGACACAAATTCCTATTATTGAAACGGAAACCTTCCAATCACTTTCCGTTTCACCATCAACCTAATGACCTACTCGTCTGAACTAGTTTCGAACTTATCTTAAATGTAAAATGTTATATATAAGTTGAGCTATAAAACTTTGCTATCATGGCCGCTTGAATGGCATCATCCATTTACATATGAAAATACGCTAAATTATACAGGTTAGATAAAATTATAGCGTAGAAATCCTCATAATTATTCATAAAATGTTTTATTAATTTTCAGTCAATTCTTAATTATATTCGCTATTATATTCGTATGTGGATGGATAATTTAAACCTTGGAATGATGGTATAATGATTCATATATATATTTAAGTTTAAATAAAAAGATATAGTGTAAAATGTTTTCTTTAAAATATATTTAACGGTTTTCTGATTTAATGTTTTATAATATAGCTGAAACTAAAGTATTTTTATAAGATCTGTCAAATATGTTTTTTTTTAACAAAAAAATAAACAATATAAATAAAATATGTTAAAAGTCAATTGGTCCTGAGGCAAATGAAATTCCAAAAAGGTGTTAAGGCTTGGTGAAAATATGTAAATAGGCCGTATTTTAAGCGGGAAGATATACTCCATCTTGCTTTTGAAGAACTGTAGATGAAAAGCTAAAAATTTGTTAATTTAACTATGGCCTGCTAGTCAGGCAAGAATTGCTGCAATTCCCATGATGGAAGGCCAGAGTTCAATCTATCCCAGGCCTAAGCAACAACCAACATTACCCTAACAAACTTACAATAAATAGAAGATGCCGTAAGCCGCTAAAAAGGACTTGCCTGCGTTCCAATTTCAATCTAGGTAAAGGAACACCATTTTAAATCTCCCAACTAAATTGAAGATGCCATAAGCCGCCAATGAACTTGCCTTCATGCCAGCTCAAATATCTCCAGTCCAACTATAGGAGAACTGTCTTAATATTATTAAAATCACAGAGCTCTGGGTAAAATTCAAAATGATGATTATTTCTTCAAAATCAGGTTAGCTAACCCTATTAATGTAAACTCTGTCTTTAAGGTAAACTCTGTCTTAATTTTCTAATATTTGAATACTATAAATGACCTACTTATGCTAAATTTCTTTATTGATTTAATATTTTGCTATATAACTTAATCACTGCAGTTATATTTACCTTTCTTTTGTTTATTTTAATAATTATTAATTATGCCTATGTTTCGAAATGGCGTGCATTTAATTATAGAATATGTTTTTAAAAATATAATTTAAAATCTTCGTATTATTATTTATTATAGTGTCATTTAGCGCTCTGTTTCGAAACCTTAATTTATAAATAATGACGACCCTTGTGCTCATTATTATAGTGTCATTTGTAAATTAATTAATATAAATATAAAATGTGATTTATAAATCCAAATTTGCAACCGTTAATTATTATATTACTAAAAATTAAACTAGCCTGGAGTGTGATCATAAGTATATTTTTCTTATTAAAGTATTTGTAAGTCCCTTAAATATACTTCTTCCCCTTTAAGAGTTTATTAGTTAGAGATAACTAAAGAGATTGAACAGGATAAAGTAAAGTTTGTATATATATATATATTCCCGTCAGTAGCAAATTGTATTTCTCATGCTACAGAAGAGTTGGCTCTTTTGATCTGATAAACTAGTGTTTCTTTAATGTATAATATTTAATTTATAATATACTTCGGCTTGGCAGATGTGAAATTTATTAATATTTTATCGTTATGCTGTTTTTTGTTTATATATATAAGATGGAGCCACGGTAAGTCCAACCCATCTTCCTCTTTTATGGGTAGTGCAGTAGCTAAGGCTGAGCAAAGGGCCAGATTAGCATGTAAGTCTCCTGCCTCTTATGAACCAAATAAAGGTTCCCTTTTAGCAGCATGATGACCGGTTATTGGATAAACCGGTGTTGGTCACAAAAACCCTAAAAACTATTCTTCCATCCGCAGAGCAATTTTAATATTATATTTTACTTGTGCCTAGCATGTTAGTAAAATCACTATAGCCAATTCTGCCTCCCTAATATGCAGTCTTCGGTGTTGATCCAAAGCATTCTTGAAAACCTGTTCGATCTAAAGCTATCTGGGATGCTTTATAAGCCCATATTTAATATAAAAATTTATTATAATCAGATGTATTATTAAGCTTCACTCCAGACTTGGTTTGATTTCATGTATAATAGCCACTCAAACTGATTATAAAAGGGCATAACTAATAAGTGAATGTAGTGATTAATTATATAGCATGATATTTGGCTCCATTAAATAATAGCAACAAACCTATTTGCCAACGTATCAATTGTTGTTCAAATGGCCTAGAGAAATGTTACTTTATAAATAAAAATGCCTGCATGCATTTGCCAATGCTAAATAATGATTATAACTATATATATATATATATATATATATATGAAATTTTTCAATAAATATATTTTTAATTCATCATATATCAGTTTCTGTCTCATTATTAAATCAATCCAATTCATTAATTGATTATAGCTATTCATTAGTAAAGCCCTTTTTAATTAAATATATTAGATTTTATCTTTGAAATGTTTCTAGTATTTAAGTTGTTTATATATATGTTTAAGTCCATGAGACTTATTGTTTCTCCGATTTGCTAGCAGGCTGGATTAAGAATTAATTCTTGTGTGCCATCATTGTTATGTTATCCATTAGGTGTTAGATCTGGTGCTGGGAGAGTGGGTTCGAATCCAGGCTGGTCCCTGACCTAAATCGCAGGCTTGACTGGGTTTGAAGTACATTTTTGTAAGTTCCAGCTCGTGTTAGATGAATAAACATGTTTTGACCAGCACATTATATAGCACATTCCTAGCTGCACATGCATTTATTTACCAATAAATACTGTAAGGCAGATGTGGTTTTCATGTCTTACATTTGCACATTCAGTGTTTAATTCATTTACCTGTTCTATTACAGCCTGAAAGTATTTACCAATATAGTTTATAAAATAATTTATCATCGTTGATGAATTTGTTTTATCCTCAAATTATAAGTTTATTAAATCTTAAAACTGTAATAATCAGTAGTTGTGACCCTTAATCAATGCAGCAAGTTTGTATCTGTTCAGAAACAACTAAGAATGCACTATATTGTATAAGATCTGTACATAAACTTAATAATAGAATTCACAAATAACTACTTTTATTACTTGTTAAAAATTGACAGGGCAGGGAAATAAACAAGTAAGTTTAATCACAGGTAAAATATGTTACTACTTCTCTTAAATGGCAGTCAATTTATGTTATCATGAGTGTCATAAAATTATATATACTTGAATAAATTGTGATGTTTCATTATATTTAGCATTTATTATTTTGCAAACAATGTTAATTAAAGTAAAATAAACAATGATAGTTTCATGTATCTAGTGATCTTAGCAGGCTATAAAAATAAAAAGTTGTATATCATGTGATATTGAACTGTGGAGATTCCATGCAAATTGCCCTTAGGTGATCTGCATGTGAGATGTATATTTTGTCTGTTACAATAATATGGAACATCTATATAAACATAGAAAATAAAATATATAACTAAAATAAAATATTACATTTAAATTATTACAAAACAAGCACAATAATTTATTTTTTTTAAAAAAAAATCATTATTCATATAACCATAAAAAAAAAAAATCCTAGAAATTAAGCAATAAAAAAAAAGGAAAGGGGGCTTTTTTTAGAAATCTCTATAATATGAAGTTTTAAAAATGCTACAAACTGGTGACCACACAACTTTATAAATGAAAAACAACAATGTGAAATGAATTTTGAGAAATAGTTTTACAAACTTAACAAACTTTACAAAATTAATATTTTGTTAAAAAAAAAAGCATGTTAACATAAAGTTGATGTTTACATATATATATATAGAAATGGTTTTATTTATCTGATCTTTCCCACAACTATGCATATATTTATCAAATTTCATTTTATAACTAAGTTAAAATTGAAAAGTTTTTCTTGCAAATGAAAATAGTATAATTATATAAATTAAAGACTTAAATGTAGTTTTAAATTTCAAAATTTCTTGCACTGTGAATTCATAAATAATTAAAAATATTTTTTTCTTCTCATATTAATGTTATAAAATCAAATAAATAATAAAAAACAAATCTTTACTGACCTGAAGTAGAATGCGTGCTGGCGACGAACACCCACTGATGCAACAATAATGTAGGGGCGTATTTCCACGATTATCTTTGGTAGTCACTCGAGCTCCATGTTCAACAAGTATATGAACAATCTAATAAAATAATAATAATAATAATAATAATATAAATAATAATAATAATAATAATAATAATAATAATAATAATAATAATAATAATAATAATAATAATAATAATAATAATAATAATAATAATAATAATAATAATAATAATAATATGCATATCCATTACTGAAGCAAAAAAAAAAAAAACAATATTCCCAATAAGTTAACAAAAAATGACATTATTTTTTTTAATATTGAAGTAAAAATATTAATATGCATATATACTAAAGAGAATTGAAATTCATTAAGCTTCTATTTATGCAATAACTAAACAAACCTTCTGACTTATAATAAAATAGACCTGCCTTCATAATGTTTTCAATGGTAATAAGCTTAATCATCACCATTAAAAGCATTATGAATGTGGAGTTTTGTTCCATTTTTATAGTTTGTTGATGTAAAGTAAGGAGTTTGTTTAGTTAGTTTACATCTATAGGAGATTAATCAATTCCAATTCTATTTAGTACATATTAATAGTGAACGAATTTAATATATACATATTGTACATATTAACATTTTAAAACTTTTATGATGTACCTCTAAAAATGAAAAATGCATTAGTAAATTTGTCAAACATATGGCAAACTATGGTAAAATATGATCCCCTATAATAAAATATGCACTACTAAAGGATAATATTATATGGCTTTATAATTGAACTTGTTTTCATGCAGATACCTTAAATTACATACAACAATGGAAAACATTTACCTAAATCAGATTGCTTCAAATTGTATAAGAAAGCATATAATTGATTTTAAATATTATATTACAGTCAATATTTTATTATCTTAAACATTAAAACAGGCAAAACTCTCTATACTTATTGTTTTAATAACAGTTATAGCAAGCATAAGAAATGGTGATCATGTGATGTTTATTATCTTAAATATTCTATTTATTTTTCATTACAATTGAATTTCTTTTAATATCATTTTTTTAAATTTATGACTTTATATTTAAAAATATAAATAGTTAGCAATGAAACTGTAAACATACTGTAAACCTAATCTTTATTACAAAAGAGTAATTGCCATGAATAAATAATTTGGTGTGAGTAGGTTTTGATGAACAAATTGCTTGGTATTAGGTCTGAAATAATTTTTTTTTCAATAAGCAATATGGATAATTTATGAGAATCTGCTGTGTTGATTATTATGCAACATGATTGTAAATGCATGAGAAAATCATTTCAACTACAATAGTATTAACTTATAACATGAATGAATCTTTATATAAAACTTATCAAGTAAGCAATATTTTAAATTATATAAAATAATAAAAATAAAAACTCATGAAAGTTCATTAACAAATCTTTTTTATTATATAATAAATAAATAAATCTATTATCCAGAAAGAAATTAAATTCATATAATAATTTACTTGTAGGTGTGTGTGTATATATATATATATATATATATATTATGACCTCTCCTTCGTGTAACTCCACTACACTCAAACATAAATAATATAGTATAGTGAAAGTCGCCTCCCCGGGTTCTCGCTCTAATAATTAATGAGATATTTATATAAATGCTTTGCTAGCTCAGGTTTCTTAAAAAATTAACTTAGGTTCTGTTTTAGATTAACTCAAATAACTATTCTATAATTCATGAGATTAGAAGTGGAAATGAAGTGACAAAGTAGATTGCATTGAGATAATATCCCATAGGATACCACCTCAATGGCATAAGAACACTATCCCCCTTTTTACTACTATTACATATAATAATTACATAGTATTCTTATGACTTCTGCAACTTCTAATTACTAAACTCATTCAACAATTAAAGTATTAATCTTTTATCTATCATAACAATAATAGTAATTATCTAGCTCAGATAAAATAATCTCAGGTTCTTAAATTTATTCAATGTTAAATTAAAATAAAGTAGCAAAATATGATAAGGGATTTTATGTCATAATTTACTACTCTGAAGTTAGATTAATAATAAAACAATAAGAATAATAATCACCATCTTCATTGTTTAATCCAACTAGTACAGCTTTTCTTTTATCGCAAATTTATAACCATAATAAATAAATTAATAACTCAATATCCTCCCTTTGTTTATCTTTTTCCTTACGTAATAAAATAATTAGTAAGTGGCAGTGTTTAGATAATCTGATAAATGAAGTAAGTGGCAACTAATAGCATATAATTTAGCAAATTACTATAATAATGGATTTATGACCAATAATGTAATGCAATTTCATAATTATTCAATCACAAAATACCAATAAACATTTAAGATTAAATATACTCCTTTATCTATATTTTGTGCAAACAATTATATACTTAGTTTAAAGACTGTAAACATACCCTATGAATCCATGCAATGATGTAGAGAAAACAAAACTCAGACACAAGTTTTAATAACAAATTTTAGAATTTTATTAACAACAATCAAAATTAAGATAAAACAAACAAATCTATTTACATTTATTTACAAGGGATATCCTCCTTTCTTTTAACACTACAAAAGTTAAATTATACATTTTTAGATTTCTTTTATAGTTAATTTAAATTATTATACTTTTATAAGTTATTCATTTATTTCTAATTAGGTTTATTATATTACTTAGTTTAACTATTATATGGGTAATACTATTCTTTACCTTTTAATATTAAAAATTACAGTATTCTAAGTTATATATGTGGGTAAACATCATTTATAAACATTATAAATTTATAATCCATATGGTTTTTCCTCTCAAAAAAAAATTACATTCTTTTGTAACTCTATATAAGTCACTTTGCATATTGTGCAAATATTATTACTACCTATTACGATTGTTATATAATGCTCGTAAACTCTAATACATTTATTCATAAGCCATACTCATGTATAATGCCATAACACGAGCTTAATTATTTTCCTGTTTCAGTTTTAACATATATTATAATTATCGAATGTTATTATATTCTTTAAATATGCAATACTTATATTTTTAAATATAATCAACAATAAGAACACGTTAAATCATTTTTTAATATTTTTGTATATTTCTATTTGGGTATATTTTTATTAAATTATAGTTCATTTCTTAAAATTAAAATAATTCTCTGACTCCTTCCTTTCTTAGGATATATGCATCTTTCAATAATCATAATCTACTCTTTGTTAATACCTAACTATTCTTATTTCAAATAACAGCATGACATCCATTCTAAAATATCTATTGTTTCTTTTCAATAGACTTATCAAATAACGATGTAGTTGCAAGAAATACAGATAAAGACAGCGAAAGATGTATAGGATATTGGGAAGATAGATAAATAACTCATCAAAATATATACTTCAAAATGTATGGAACAGTGTGGATAGGGCCGACATTCCTCGTCTGATAACCCTGACGATAAGCACGATGTGGCAGCTATTTATTCAGCTTTACCAAACATCTAATAAGATTCACAAGAAAGATAAAAATAACACTGTCCATGACAACTTGTGTAACAGTCATAGGGCTTTGTTAACTATGCTGATTACCATTTAAAACTACTTATAATTCCATTCCCTGTAGCATCCTAGTTTTTAATACATCATCTTGGTTTCCGAATCTCCATGTACTACCAAGTCATTATCCAAACTATCTCTCAAGATTTTCACTGTATCCAACATCGATAAAACAAACTACCTTTTAAAACAATAAACAAAATTCACTAATATAAAAACATTCCCCTATTCCATAAGAACAATTTGTCTTGCTTTATTACACTGTAGGTTTGACATCTACGTTTTATTAAACTAACACTAAAATATCCTAATCGGAAAAATTAACAGAAAACATGACATAACCCTCGGTTATATTGAACCATATTAATAATACATTAAATGATTATCGTATGCATATTTTTAAAAAATCTAATTACATCTCAAAGTGTTTTAGAGTGTTGTTTTTCAAAATGCGTTTTACAATAATTATAACAATAAAATTTTGCATTACATTCATTCGATTCACAGCTGATCTAAATAAATAAAACATACATTATATCATTAATAACCATAAAATGTACCAAATAATCATTTACCTTCCTATTAGAGTTCGTCGTGGATTTATTTCTCCTCGAGCATCGCAAACATACAAAGTTTCCACACACATACAATTTTATTTGAACATTCCAAATCAAAAAACATATTATTTTATATAATGTTATATTGCAAATTAATGTATTTGTTTCCCTATCTAAACTCAATGTTTAACTTAGATTAATAAAGAAAATAATTTAAACAATAATCACATATTTTTCTGGTGGTAAATCTTGGTTAGTCCCCTAATATTTATTATTTTCTTCTTTGTCCGAATGTTCTCCTTTCTGATTATTAAAGTTTTAAACAAATTAGTTCATTTAGTTAACTGTTTAGATGATCTTTAGTTTCAAGGTTTAATTCAAAATTATTAAAAATATTTATTTAGTTATCCCACGAAGTTTTTAATGTTCGGCGAATATTACCTCGGCGCGTTGATGCATCTTTATTTCTAGCAGAACTACGAGTATTTATATCATTACGGTACCAAATTGCGTTTTTCCATGGATCCAATATTTTATATTTATTTGTCTGTAAACTATTTTCTTTTTCTTCTTCTTCAGGCAAGTAATTTCCTTGGTAATTTTACTTTTATTCATTATTATTTTATATACAACATTTTGGATCTTTAACTATTCCTAGGGTAATTGCTCAGGTCATCTTACAGAAAGTAATTCATAAAAATCTTTTGTCCATTTATTTTTACACGAATAATATTTATTTTTATTTTTCATTATATTCATTAACTTTGCGCACAATGTCATTTCATTAATTTTACACGCACTAAAGCAGTTTTCATAGTAATACGCTATACAAACTATATCAATGAACAACGTTAACATTTTTGAAATATTACAAAATTTATAACTTAGTTTTAAGAATCCATCCATTTTTATTGAAAATTCAGATTATATTTTGATAGAATCCACTGGCAGGTAACTGTGGAGTTAGTGAAACATCATTATGAGAACTTTTTTTAAAATTTTATTCTTAGATTCGCTTCGAAAGATTTTAAAATGTTAGTTAGTTTCTTTCAAAGATATTTATTAAAAATTCTAATAAAATTGACTAATAATTGAAGAAAGAAAGAAATTTTAAAGAGCTTAAAATTTTACCTCTGCTCTGGAGTCAACACATTTTTGTTCTCCTAGTTTATACAATTAATTGGCGCAATTTTTCTTGTCTGCCAAAATCTATCTTTTTATTGGTCACTCCCTACTTTGGTTTGTAAACATTTTCTAAAGTTGTAAAATTGTGACGTAATAGACCTAAATATTAACCTATTATTATTTTTAAATTAATTATTATCTATTACAATTTAATTACTTTTAAAATAAATTTGAAACAATAACCAATAAAGATGTATAATCTTATTTTTTATTATAATGTGTGACGATTCCATCCAGCTCTATAATATACTGTTTTAAATATTTTAATTATCATTATTAATTTAAACTGGTGCTTATACATAAAATATTCCAGACAGTCACGTATACATTTCCGGTGTTTAGTCTGGTTTTATCTGTATTAATAAATTGGCTACTTATATTATTTAAAATGATTATATAAAATTTTGAAAAATAATTTAGAAAATATAGAACTAGATGCAATCCCCACCATCACAATACTTATTATTAAACATATTACATTAACCCTTTATTGCTTATTTATAATTTATAATATTAAATACTATATAATATTACTTTTAAAATTTTTTAGTAATTGACCATATATAACCATCATTAACCTATAGAAAAGGGCACAATATATATATATTCACACAAGTAAATTATATATATATATTGTACTGGTCAAAACTGAAATAAATTTAATTAATAAAATAGAAGTAGTTGGCATTTATATATGTTTTAAGCAGAGCACAATTTTAATATTAGAGCATTAAAACTGGGTCATGAAGCAAAAGAAATAATAATACAAAGAAGTTTGTGGTGCTGACATAATGGCCTAAAAATAACAGGAAAAGTCGTGCTTCTGGATGAAAAACAAAGTGGATAGGCATGCCATGGACATCAGCCGACGTGCAGGCCTTTTTGTATGAAGAAAGCGGATGAGCATAGCATGTGACAGACTTAGGGATCACCGCCAGAGGCTTTTTATATGAAGAAGTGATATGCATAGCATGTGCCAAACTTATGGGATCACCGCCAGAGGCATAATGAGAAATCTATGGGTTCGATCTTGTCGTAACCCCCAGATTAGAAGCACATATATATATATGTAAACATGAAGATAAGGCTGAATGTCCGTAACACAGTATGGATAAATATCACTAATGACATAAAATATAATTTACTGCTTTAAAATAGATGACCCTTGCTTGAATGCCATAATTAAAACAAATAATACACTATGCAGTTATAATATATATATAAAGAGATATATGTAGATGAAAAAATATACATGAAGATTTTATTTAGCAAAAGAAACATTAAGATTTACTCCCTTCCCTTTTCTACTATTTAAAATAATTCAATCCCACCTTCATGGATTTTACAACAACTGAGAATATTTAAGTACTGTATTTGATATTTTAAGAGTAATAAAAAAGCAGTTATATAGAAAATAATTAATGGGTCACTCTTTCAGAATTTAATAAAAAAATTTTTTAAAAGATTTCAAAGCATTAATTAGCTTAAGTTCAGGATTTACCCCAGGTAGAAAATTCAGAGTTAAACAAATCAATCTTTTTTTTATTAAAAACGAACCTAAAATGTTGATTCGTAAAAACAATCTGCCGAACATATTAATTTATAATGCATTATATATATTTTTTAAGGGGATGTTAATAAGCTTTTCATGAAGGTTTAATTAAAAAAATGACAGAAAAGATTTTTAGAAATTAAGCTCGCAAGGTTGTGAGCTTGGCATATTAATAATAAGCAAGCAGATATATAAATCAAATAATAAATACATATAAATAAATGACCACACCAAAGTTAAGGAACGTTAAGAGCATATAAGAGAGAATTAAATTTATAGGAATTACTTAAGAGCAAATTACATATTAAAACAAAAACAGAGTTAAATAATACATTAGAAGAAATCTTGATAGATTAGTTAGGCTAGATTTAATTTGAGGTGACGGCTTGAAAAGTTACCTTGCAATTTTAAGAGTCCAATTTAAAATATTGCATGTGCACGGCAATTGAAATGAAAGTTCTTCGGTGACAGCAAGCTTCCATTAGCATTCTAAAATTCTTAGGTCAGGCTTTTACTTCACTCTTGGGCAGCAGAATGGTATGGCTGTGGAAGATGATGACACAACAGGGCCAAGAAGTGTGGTGGACTTACTACTACATCATTTTTAAATTTCAATATAGTTCTCTCAATAGTAGCTGATCTGTTCTCTCAATAGTGGCTGATCTATCTCTTGATTAAAATTTTGGTCATTTTATACTTCTGTCCAGGTGTTTTTGGAATGCTTTTAATCAATTAGTTTTAGCTTTACAATCTAATCTCTGATCTAAAAATTTTTACTTTTCCTTTATTGATTGTTTTTGAAGAAGCAACAGTAAGATAATGTCCAAAAATAAATTCAAATCTATTTCCAGATTAGAAATAGATTTGACAAATATGTTTATAATAAAAGAAAATCTTAATCCCATTTTAAGTAAAAACTTTAATTAAAAATACCTTCCCCAGATTAAAACAATAGTGTTTCCAATCCTTTAATTATTTTTAGACAATCAACTGTAGCATCTTCCATATTGGATTTTACAAAATATACAGTTTAAAAAAAAAAAAAAAAAACTTTAAAAAGAAAAAGTTGTACAAATGACATATAATAAAATATTTACAAAAAAAAAATTAATATTTTGTTAGTATTTTGCTCCTATATATATATATATATATATATATATATATATATATATATATATATATATATATATATATATATATATATATATATATATATATATATATATATATATATATATATATATATTTGATACTGCACCTATGTATTTTAATAAAAAGAATTAATAATCATAAAATTAATAATAATAAAAATGTTAATTTAAAAGTTATCATTTTATAATGTAGGTGTGCATCTCAAATGTATACATACACGACAAAAGGAGCGGGATGAGATATAGGGTTTAAACACAGGTTAGTAGATGGAACTATGAAGCTCAATCTTAAGTTAAGATCGACTGCTTCAATATATATATAACATCTTGAGTATTTGAAATGATTTTTAATCACTAAATAATTCAGATAATGATAATATGTATGATAGCATTCTAATTATCAGGTGATAACTGAATGCAAGGATTAATATCATATAAAAAACAAAATTTATTATATAGCAAAAATAACTCGATAACCAAATAACTACTAGTGCATTATCTTGAAATGAATGAGGAGCAGAATCTTTATTGATTAGTAAATGTTTGCAATGGGAAATAATGTAGTCTGTTGTTCCAAAAAAGTCAACAAAAATTTTATTCAATTATTGTCTAGCTGTCAACATTTTCAAATTTCCAATTCAAATGGTTAGTTATCTGTGTCCTCTAAATCATTTCTATATAAAATAGGATAGATAAAAGTTTAGTTCTAAAACATAATCACTTTGAAAATTAGATCTTTCATATACATTATATTATCCAATAGCAAAATGCAATTACAAATAAAACAGAGTCATAAAGCTAATTCATTTGTAATCTTCCAGAAAATTTACTTTACTGTTACTCTGGTTTTCTAATATCCACTAAAAAATTGTAGATGGCCACTTATTAATCATAAGGATCCAAATAAAGTTGCATATCTATTTATACATAATAATTATATGTGCTTAATATGATTTGCTCACACTATATCCTTTTGTTCTATTGAATAAACAAGAAATGAGTGCAAAAATAAAAATGATATACAGTATCAACTTTTGAAAATAAGCACTACATTCAACATCCATGCTACCCATACAGTATTATGTTCAATATAACATGGACTTTTTCCAAATTTTGGACTATAAAAGAGGTCCATCTTAAATTCAAAACATTTTTAACATCATATTTTCTGTGGATCTTTGTTTACATTATACATGCACATAGTATTACGATCATTGAACTGGGTGGAATCACATATTAAATCTTTTTATTCAAAAGAAAAAAAATGAATATTATATCTCAATATTTGTGGATTAATTTTGTAAACAGTTTAATTCTCCCTCAAATCCCTATTTTTTTATGTTATTGTACCAATTTTACCATAATTTATTGAGAAAAGCATACAAAAAACCTTTAGAATTTTTTAGAAGAAATCAATATAATGATGAGATATAATAATGATTGGTTGTTTCTTGTTATCTACACAGAAGAGTGCCTATTAATGATTTTGACAGTTATGACATATTTATTTGATTTTGAAAGTGAATACATATGTCTTAAAATGTTTGTTTCTTTACATAGTTTAAAAAAAATTTCCAGAAAATATTTATAAAAATATAAATTATTTTAAAAGAATGATTCAGATTTTAATAGAAAAAAATACTTTTACATGAAAACAAATTGGAAAAAAAAAATAAGGCCATATGGCTGCAATTTGTTATTGGATAACAAAAATATTTTATGGTTACTGCTATATATTATTTTTCTGAATGATATATATATATATAATAATCGGACAAATTATAAATGCATTTTAAAAAAGATTTTGAATAAAATTAATTAAAATGGGGTGAACAATTTAATTGTCAAAGCTGTCAATAAATAAAGTACTCTATCAAGAAATCTATGAATGAAGTATTTATTAGTTTATTTTTATTTTCTTTATTTTCTTTTAATCTTAATAAACTTTGTTGTTATTAAATTAATTTGACTGACATTTATTTACTGTTATCCATCTATAAATCATTTAAATAGTTATGAGTCTCATACTATAAGCTGAACTAGAGTCATGGGCAAATAATTTATTTTAAGTTAAAACTGCTCATAACTGTATTAATAAAAAGTAATTGTAGATAAATAAATTAGCATCTTTGAGCATAAGAAAGCATATTTCAAATATAAATCAATCAGTGAAAGAAGTTAAAGTTAGTTCAGAAAATAAAAAAGTTTAGTTTTGAAATAGACAAGTTTTTGTTTTTTTCAAAATGAAGAGAGGCAAGCCTATATAAGTGCATGCTGTGGTGAGAGTGATATTGGAAATGAAGCAAAATCAGGAACCAATAATGCAAGAAATAAAAGAAAATAAATAGGAAATTATAAAAAAGATGAAAGAAGTTCAACAGGATGTGATGGAGCAAAGGGAAAAGAGATTAAGCATAAATCAACAGAAGTTAATAGAAATTAAATCTAAATCAACACATAATGAAGCAGGAGTTAAAAGAATTGAAGCAAAAAATCATGACAATGCAATAGAATCATTAGAAAAAAATAAGTAAAGAGATTGAGAAAAGAGAGCAATAAGTAAAGGTAGTAAAACATGAGATTAAAATTAGAGAAGAGGCATAATTCAAAACAAAAAGAAGTGTGTATGTAGAAAAAAAGCAAATAAATTAAGTTTTGCAACATCAGTTAAAGGTGTTTAAAGAAGTCAGTGTTCTCAGATAAATAAAAGATTTAAATAGAAGAAACACAGGGTAAAAAATAAGAAAAAAAAAATGAAAAAAAAAATTCCAGGCTTACTTGGAAAGTAACAATGAATGTTGCAATATCAAAAGAAAGTTTATAACATACAAAAAATGAGTAGGGGGTAGTTTTTTTTTAGCTATTTTCAGTTCTTTAGTCATAACACTGATCCTACAAAATTAAAAAAAAACCAGGATATATGAGTTAATAGTTTTATGAAAATACTCAGTAATATGATAGGTAGGGTTAAGACTGTGGGATAAACAAGGTATTAAAGTGTGGAAATATTTTCACATATCAATGTGTATGACAAATAAGTGATAATAAAAAGTTACCTCATAAGAGCATAAATGCAGAAAGAAAATCATTAGATTTATTTATATAATCAAAACCACACACCATTTATTATGAAGTTATCAAGACAGTCTTAAAAATATATTGTAATATAATAGTGATTAAAAATCTGAGTATGATAAAATTAGACTACCAGATTAAAATGGCAAAAAAGAAAAAAAAACAAGCTCAAGATAGAGATCAACTGGTAATGAAGTCAGAATTACAGTCATAGACCAGAAAATAAATGTGAGTTCAGAGTAAAACTCAACGGACAGATAGATGACAGTCCAAATATTCAGCAAATTTATATTTAAAAGTTTTTTTTTAATAAAATGACAAAATGAAAATTTCATTTATTCTTTTTACCATGGTATAAGAGGCAGTTGACACAGATGTTTTGCTATGCTTCAAATATACATGTAGACAAATAGATGGATTAAGCTAAAATTGTAATTTTAAAATAATTTAGAATATTTTGTAATTTTTTTAAATTTTATATTAAACATGTTATAAAAGTGGAATCCTATGTATATAAATGCACATATATAAAGTTGAAAAATATTTCTGTTATTTATTAAAAAGTAAGGTAATATTTTTAAGGAAAGTGAATTTCAAAAATAGATTTTCTTTATCTTTTATATAAGACTATATTCAATGTTATACAAAAATGCATAATCTAAAAAAAGTTTTAATCTGTTATGATAACAAAATCTAAAAGTTAAGCATTGTCCAAATAAGGCATGTGATCAAGCTAAGCTAGTGAGAAATGTAAAATGTATTAATTAATTAAAATCCTGGCTTATTTTCTAAGATGTAAATCTAGAAAATTCTAAAAACTTTGTATATAATAACAAACAACAATTATATATATATATATATATATATATATATATATATATATATATATATATATATATATATATATATATAAAACTTCCCAGATTCTATTGTTAAATTCAGTCATTAGATTATATTAGATTCATTAATTAGATTCACTCATGAGATTATTCCAGAATCTACTAGGCAAGATCACATTCAAGATGAAACATTTTATTCTTCTCGTCAGGCTTAACTCATTGCCAAATAATTCCTCAAAATTATTAATACTCCACAAACAGTTTGTGACAAGTGGACTGCAGTTTTATAAAATGCACATAAAAATTATCCCTAATGGTGTTTACTGAAATATACATGCTACATTCCTTAACAAGATGAACTATGTAATCTAAGCCTAACTTCACCTGCCAGCATGTCTTAAATGCATAAATTCATAGAAAACTGACATCCTGAAATACTAGCTTACATGGCAACATCCCTCAACTATCTGATAAAAAGATACAACTACAAATTAGACAAGAGTAGATGCTCCTACAAGGAATTTTCAGAATGCAAAGGTGACACACTGATAGACATTAATGGTAATATAAACTTACATACCTTAAATAAGCCAGGTATGATTAAATTGTTTTATTATGTATATGTGAATTTTAACAGTAATCTAAGATTTAAATGTATATTTTTACTTTATCTTATGTATATACTATTTTATATTAATATCATTTATGAAAGCTTTACTATTCCTATTAGAATATGAATTAAATTATAATTTATTATGTTTTAAAAAAAGGAATTATAAAAATTATCTTTCCTTTCTTTAAGAGTTTTGAAATTTATTAATGAAGTCTTAATTTTGAATGAATATATATATATATATATATATATATATATATATATATATATATATATTGCTTATAACAGTTCTTTCATATACACTGCAATGCAAACAAATTTTAAAGCAGAGAAGCATAGAGCTCTTATGAAGACTCCTGGACAGTCGAAACTATAAGGAAAATAAAGGTTTTAAGAAAATTTGTTTGCATTGAAGTGTATGTGAAAGAACTGTTATAAGCAATATATATATATATATATATATATATATATATATATATATATATATATATATATATATATATATATATATATATATATATATATATATATATATATGAAGATATGCAAAGAACATGAAAGAGAAGAATAAGAGAAATTTTGGATGAATTGATTATTTTTATAAAGTTATTCAATTATTTTCCCTTATCTCTTTGAATATTTAAACTTAACTATTTTTCTTTTGTAAAGGAAAGCAAGTCTGAAGTTTAAACCTAGATGGTAAAACTTTTTAAATAACATTCATCATAATGTTTAAAACTGACTTTTTCTTTTAAATAGTATTAATCAGTATATTTTGTAAATGTGTGTGAGATATAGTTTTAGATTTTTAAAGATATTTTCATACTTATGAATAACAAGCCTATTTTTATTTTATAGGGTTTTATTTTACTTCACACATGTTAGATATGTCTCTACCCATATATTATTTTGTATCACATCTGGTGGACCAGGCCATCTACTTCTAATTGCAGTCTATTACACCAGGATGGCTTAGTTGTGGAACAGCTAACATGCTTGCTTCTTTCTATATTATCACCACATATTGAAAAATTATGAGTCTCTTATGCCAAATGTTGGTCAAGCTCAAATTCCTTTAACCTGGATCTCAGTAGCTGGAATTGTCAACCTCATTACTTACTCAGGGGAAAGCTCAGAAATAGCTTCTCATGCTTCTCCCATACTTAATAACGCAATTTTTATCCAATTAATTATTTTGTGGTATGGATCTGGACACACACACATACGTATTTATAGTAAGTCCATATATGTATAGGCATGTGATGAGATAAATTGAATATTTTCCTTTCTTATTTTAATAAAAGTTATTCACACATACATCACATATCATATGAACCACTTTTAAAGATTATTTAACATTATCAAATTAATTAAAAAGGGGAAAACAATTTAACTGTCAAGGCTGTCAATAAATAAAGTACTCTATCAAGACATCAATAGATGAGGTATTTATTAATGTCTTTTATTTTCTTTCAATCTTAATAAACTTTGTTATTAAATTAATTTGACTGACATTTGTTTCCTATTATCTGTCTTTAAATCATTTAAATAAGTGTGTCTCATAATCTAAGCTAAGCTAGTGTCCAGGGCAAGTAATTTATTTCATGTTAAAAACTGCTCATCATCATTAGTGGATATCTGGTCACCCCAATAAATTTTCTAGGTTCATCAGTAGCCTAGTGGTGCCCTCAAATGACCAATATTCTAAGGGATGGAGGGGGTGTCCAGTACAATATATATATATATTATTTTCCTAGTTATATGATGTAAATAAAGTTTTTTTTGCAGTTAAACCATATGTTATTTTATTTAAATTCCCAATGTTTTAATAATGATAAATGATATTTCATCAAAGGTTTAACACAAATATGACTATACACATCACAATTGTACTGAATCAATAAGCAAATTATTTTAAATCTGCTTAATTCCTACGCTAAACTTCTAGCTATAGATGGTCTGTGCTTGTGCTAACCCTTGTACTAACATATAATTAAATGCACCTGAATAAAACTCAAGATCACTTGTTCACTGTATATTTCAGAAATGAATGGTACCTTTGATCAAATCTAGATGATATTCATGAGATAGATATCCATATATATGTGAGATTTTTACTTTTTTAACACAATGTTGTATTATGGATAATTCCAAATCTTAAACAAATCATCATAAAGCATTTAAATATTGTCAGGGCAAAGTGTATGTGTATTAATAAATTAATATGTTGTGTCATAATCTAAAGTGAAAATGTTATGGAATTGTGAAATAAACTTACAACATAAAAAAAATCAAACAAAGTTAAATGTTAAATAAAGTATTTGCTTCATATTTTATTGTGAGATAGGTGAGAGTCAGCAATAAAATGAAAATGGCCACTTCTTTAATTAACCCTTCAATAATTCATAAATAGATAATAATATTATTATTTAAAGGTTTATCAAGAACATGGATATTAAAATGAAGACAATCTATTATATGCTTAAATAATACATAGTTATAAATATTAAACTTAATATAATCATTTGCATTAACAATAAAGTAGTAAAGGAAATAAAAATAATTAAAGTCTTTGTTTTAATATAAATGATAATGAATTATAATACAGATTAAATGTATTTTTTTCATTATTATTAAATAATTACATTAATAAATTGATGCATCTGTATTGTCAGATAATATCATTAAAATAATAATAATAATGATGATGATGATGATAAAAGCTACCTGTCCTTATGGTTCTTTCTATCTGTGGACGCAAAATTCCTATATTATATAGCAAAACAATATAGGGGTTAGAAATTTATTTACACTTTGATTATTTAAGTTATGATTGATTAACCATGTTTTTAAAATTTATATATATAAATTCCCCCCTTTTTTGTTTGTGTTTATTGAGAACAAACATTATTTTATTCAATAGTTCCTTCTTCTCCATTCAGTGTTTTGACTATTGTTTCCTGCTTGAATTTAAAATGTTTTTTTTTTTTAATTTTATTTTATTGGTTTTCTTAAATATTAGCTTTGTGGAGTGACAATATGAGTCAGATGATTAGCTGTAATATTTTCATTTTTACAGTTGCTTCTCAGGTTTCAAATATTGCTCTTTCTTCATACAATTTCCATCCTTAGGTATGTGTGTCTATATTCATGTCATTCCAATGATGTAAGATAGAACCATACAGAAAGGAGAATGGAAAAAATACTTAGATAGCTGGTTTGCTTTTTAGTGCATCCTGTCAATTATGCAAGATATAAAATGGAAGTTTACTTTTCCATTGATAAGTGCAAAATTAATAGTATTGTATTCGACAGACAAAAACAAAAATATTTTGTTATTCCTTCTTTTATATATATAATTTTCATAAGTCATATATTATATCTAACCTTTTGTTATTGGTGTAAAGAATAACAATGGCACAATGGGATTATGCTATAATATTTTAGAATGATTATATATATAAATTTAAATATAACTAACTAACAATACACACATATATTTCTAATTTCAGTTATTAGTATTGTTTTATTCCATTTTAAGACAGTTGACATATTTTATTTCATTTTTATTATTTTTTATGTTATTACTACTGTTACCTCTTCACAATTCTTAGATAAAAGATTAACTTTATAAATGTCATTATATAAAAAAGTAGCTTGATACAAAATCTCTGAAATATTTTATAAACATTTTTTTTTGATAACAACTGACAGTAGGGTTGAACCATTTAACGCCTTGCAATATATATAAATAAATTTATAATAAACATATATTGAAGCAGTCAATCTTAGCTTAAGATTGTGCTTCATGTTTCCATCTACTAACCTATGTTTAAATCCCTATTTCCCATCCCGCTCCTTTTGTCGTGTATATATATTTCGTGTATATATTTGAGATGCGCGCCTAAATTATAAAATTTAATGTTTCAATAACATGTTTTAAAATTATTATTAATTCTTTTTATTAATTATTAGTTCTTTTTTATTAAAGTATTATAGATGCGGCTCAAATATATACATAGGAGCAAAACTTACTAACAAAATATTGATGTTTTAAATATTTCTTATATGTCATTTTTAGCTTTTTCTTTTTAAATTGCTTGTTTTTCTATTAAGCTATATATTTTTTTATAAAATCCAATATGGAAGATGTGACTGTTGTAATTGTCCAAAAATAATTAAAGGGAGGTATTTTTTAATTAAAGTTTTACTTAAAATAAATGGGATTAAGTAGATTAAAGATTTACTTGTGTTAAAAACATGTTGTCAAATCTATTTCTAATCTGGAAATAGATTTGAATTTATTTTTGGACGTTATCTTACAATTGCATCTTCAAAAACAACTGATAAAAGAAAAGGTATAAAATGACTGAATTTTGAATCAGGGGGGGATTAACTACTATTGATGGAAGATTAGCTATTATTGAGAGAACTTATGGTAAAGATATTATACGTCGCTTGAAACTTAAATAATGTAGCCATAAATCCATCACTTCTCTGCCCGGTTGGGTCATCATCTTCAGCGGCCATCTCATTCTGCTGCCCAAGAGGAAGTAAAAGCCCGACCTAAGGACTTTAATGCTACTAGAAGCTTGCAATTATTTAAGAACTTTCATTTCAATTTCCGTGCACGGGCAATATTTTAAATCGGACTCTGAAAATTGCAAGGTAACTTTTATGCTACTATTTGAAAATGAATCTAGCCTCACTAATCTCAAATCCTGCTATCAATATTCTAACGTATTGTTCAATTTTCTATCTTTTAAATTAATGTTTTTTTATATATATAAATAACATGTAATTTGCTCTTAAATAATTTATATAAATTTAATTCTCTCTCATATGCTCTTATCTTTTCTTAACTTTAGTGCGGTCATTTATTTATATGTATTTATTATTCGATTTATGTATCTGCTTGCTTATTATTAAAATGTCAATCTCACAACCTGGCGAGCTTAATTTCTAAAAATCTTTTCTGTCATTTTTTTCTTCTTCTAAACCTTCATACAAAGGTTATTAATGTCCCCTTAAAATATACATATATAATGCATTGTAAATTAATACGTTCGCCAGATTGTTTTATGAATCAACATTTTAGGTTCGTTTTTAATATAAAATTTGATTTGTTTAAACTCTGAAAATCCAGAACTCAAGCTAATTAACGCTCTGAAACATTGATTTTATAATTATTTATTAAATTCTAAAAAGGTGACTTAATTGTTTTATATATATATAACTGCTAGTTATTTTTTATATATATATACTCTTAAAATATATGCTATGTATTCCAGTTATTGTAAAATCCACGAAGGTGGAATTGAATTGTTTTAAATAGTGGGAAAGGGAAGGGGGTGAATCTTAATGTCTCTTTTGCTTAATCAAATCTAAACGTATATTTTATTAATTTGAAATCTAAATCTTAATGTTTCTTTTGCTATATAAAATCTTCAAGTATATTTTAAGTAAATGAAATCTAAATATTCTCTCTCTATATATATATAACTGCATAGCGTATTATTTGTCTAAATTATGGTATTCAAACTGGGCTCGTTTATTTTAAAAGCAGTAAATCTTATTCAATGTCGTTAGAGACATTCATTCGTACTGCGTTCCTGGCATTTAGCATATCTTCGTATATATGTATATACTACGTGCTTCTAGTCTTCTAATCTGGGGGTTACGACAAGATCGAACCCATAGATTCCTCGTATCTCGTTCCATAGATAGTTGAGCTATCTGGGACCACATTTATTCCGTATATAATGCCTCTGGCGGTGATCCCGTAAGTTTGGCACACGCTATGCATATACACTTCGTAGATAAAAGGCCTCTCGCGTCGGTTATACCAGCAAAAGTCTGGGCCACGCCATGCCTATCCACTTTTCTCTAAGCACTACCCAAGAAGGGGGTGTGAGATTTCGTTTTCATCCAGAAGCACGATCTTTTCCTCTTAGTTATTTTAGGCTATTATGTCAGCACCGCAAACTTCTTATTATTATTATTTCTTTTGCTTCATGGCCCAGTTTTAATGCTCTAATATTAAAATTAAGCTTTGCTTAAAATATATATATATATATAAATGCCAACTACTTCTATTTTATTAATTAAGATTATTTCAATCATATACAATCTCACCGTCGTAATTTATATATCTATTTAAGAGTATCTATATGCCTTGGGGAAAATAAAGCGTTCGTCTTTCTATTGTTAAAATAATTTCATTAAATATTTTGTCATAGTTCAAATATAATCTTTTAACTGTCTTTTATTTATTTTCACGACCTCAATGGCGTGAAAATAATTTATATCATATGTATGATGAATTTCAGAACGCTCCCCTCAATCATATGTTAGTCACCACGTTTCAGAACCGTAAATCAAAGCGTTTATAGCAATTTTATGTAACTTCTTTCTAATACTGATTGGCATCTTAATATTAGACCCACCAAAGATGTGTGTTTATTTGTAATATATTATTTAGCTAAGAAAGAGCATATGAGAACTAATAGCGTGAATGACACTATGTAACCGCTTGCTCATTCACGCACACACTGTCTATAATTTATTTATAAATGTATAATAATTTGTCAGTATATTAAATTATATTTTATTGTCTAACTTATTTGAGTAGTTCGAATTCCTTTTCTCCACTTCCAAATGTACAGCCTAGTTGATATATATGTTAGTTTAGTCATAGTCAATAGATGTCTCATTGTCTTCTCCGCTCTCCTAGTCGGCCGGATTTAAAATTAATTTTAATGTGCCATCACTATTATGTTATTCATTAGGTGTTAGATCTGGGGCTTAGAGAGTGGGTTTGAATCCAGGCTGGTCCCTGACCTAAATCTTGGGCTTGACTGGGTTTGAAGTACATTTTGTGAGTTCCAGCTCATGTTAGATGGATAAACATATTTTGACCAGCACAATATACAGAAATATATATAAATAAAAATAGTATCATTTATAAATGGATATGTAGGTGTGGTAATGGATATATAGGTGATTTAAGAAGTATGTTGGAAAAAGAACTAAAGAGCACTTTGCTGTTATTAAAAAGGATTTAGAAATCAATACAAAATGGCAAATTAGATAATAATGTTTCAGCATCTATTTTTTTACAACCATAATAAGTCATGTATTTATGGTTTTAACTTCAATTATAATAATGTAAAAATATTGCAAATTGAAAAAAATTATAACAAAAGAAAAATAAAGAAAGCTATGCTAATATATAAATACAACATGACTTAATTAACAGGCAGGCAGAAAATGTTAAGATGACAGAATTGTGGGAAGATTAGCCTTTCAAAGTGTTAGTTGACAAAGACTATGAGGATAGTCGAAAGCGCTCCTAAGTGGATAAAATTTTTAAAGTTATACTTTACATATATCTGATTACTCTATTTCTAAATATTCAATTATATAATTACTTATATTGCTTGGAAAAAATACAAACATCGAATTATAATATTATATATATATATATACAAATGTGCAAATTTAAAACATTAGAAAGAAAAAAACAATTATATTCTTTTTCTGTTCTGAGTGTCTTGATATATTACTAGAGTAATGAACTCAAAATGAAGGACTCTTGGATTAAACTTAATCTATTATTTTGGTGCTTAACATTGCATGATCTATTTAGAAGTTAATCATCAGATTTTTTTTTTAAAAAAATTGTATTATTTTATATCTTCAGTTAGAAAATTTTAGAAAACAGAATGTATCAATTTACTTAATATGAGTGTTGGAGCAGACTCCTATTTTTGGAGAAAAGAGTATTACTATGATTGCTGAGAACATGCTTAAAATTTGCATAAGTGTAAATAAAAGCATTTAAAAGTTATTCATCATAAATAATTGTCATTATTTAAAAATAAATACTGAAAATTTTGATATAATAAAAAATAAACAAATTTACAAAACAAAAGTTTTAACAAAATCTAAAATTGTAACAAATAAAAAAAATACTATAAGTTCATCTATTTTACTTTTTCTCATAGCTACAATCACACACAAAAAATAACTTGTTTCATATAGAATAACTTCACCTTTAATATCTTTTTCTGCAGTAATATGTTTCATGCTTATAAGCTAGAAATTATAATGATATTGAACAAGAGTAAATTAAATACATACATATCACCAATCAAAAAAAAAAAAGAATGGAGGCTTAATAACAAAGTTGTATTTAATTTTATATACTAAAATAAGCTAAATATATACATAACCACATTTGAAACAATATTTTTATTTCCCAAATATACTAATGCAAAACAATATATATGTATATAAAATTATAAGAGGGTTGAACTCAGATAATTCCCACAGCTGTCCAATACATCTTATACAATGATATATATGGCCACATATATGTGAAAAAGATAAATGATCAATATACATATTTTGTGCTGACCAGCACACACAAGTTGATCCAGAACATTATATCCCACACATATATACAATCAAAGCTCAGTTTATATTAAGATGGCAATTCTTCAAACTTTAATGGACAAGCTTCAATCTTCTCCACTATTCAACTTTTCAGCCATACATATCATTGAAAATCTGAAGTGTAATGCTCAATGCTCTTGATACCAATATTAAGGTTCTATAATAGACTAAGGTCATATGTGTGAAGAGTCAGGTTAACTTAAGCTCAACATGGGTATGACAATAATATGGCATCATCAAGAGCTTTGAGTGATACATCAAATTTTCAAATTATATGAATGGCTGAAAAGATTGAGAGTGGAGAATATTGAGGCTTATCTGTTAAAGTTTGAATATTTGCTATCTTAATATAAACTGATCACTGATTGTATATATGTGTGGGAGATGATGATCTGGGCCAATTGATGAGTGCTGGTTCAGCATGAAATACATATACTGGAGATCATTTATCTTTTCCACATATATGTGGCCATATGTACTATTGTATAAAATCGATTGGACAGGTGTAGGAATTTTGAAAGTCTGAGTTCACGTCGCTTATAATAGCATTAAAATTAAGATAAAAATATACATGTATTTATATATTATAAATGTATATATTATATAATAAAATAAAATATACAAAGCGTAAAGACATCGTTTGGCTTCTAATAATAAATTCATTTTATTTATGTCATTGATCATTAATTTAAAAATAAGAGTTCATTAGTTATCACATTAGACAATCTTAACTTAAAACCAATAATATATTGGGATTTTAAATTAAAATATACTTTCAAGTAAAATTTGTTAGAATTATTGAGATCAAAATACATGCATAAACAAGCAAAAAAAGTAATCAAAATTTAATGAGGATTAACAAATATCTGTTCCTCACGCTACCTGAAATATTAATGAATTAGAAAGTAAATAAGTAAATATTTTTATACCAATTTTAAGTACAATAGAATTTATTTGCTTTTGCAAATAATCATAAATGAAATTTTTCTTTAAAGAAAAATAATTTCAGTCATCTACGGTGAATTCTGTAAAATCAACTGTCTTCAAATTTTTAAAAATCACACATGTTAAAAATAAAAAAAAAAGTTTATCTTATAGTAATCCAATGATGTTAATATATATATATATAAATAATCAATCAAACAAGATTGAAATAAACAACTATTAATAATTATATTTAAATATTTATCAAACCGGCTTTTATCTCCATTGAGACCTTCTCAAGATATTATATTATAGAATTATATTATATTATATTATAGATATTATATTATATTATATTAGTGAATTCTATAATATAATATCTTGAAAAGAACTCAATGGAGATGAAAGCCGGTTTGATAAATATTTAAATATAATAATTAATAGTTGTTTATTTCAATCTTGTTTGATTGATTATTTATTTATTTCTGTTTGTGACAACATTATGGACAAATAAATCATATTGGATATTTGACCATCATAGTGATATATATATATATATATATATATATATATATATATATATATATATATTGTTCCCTTATCTATAGGTCATAATAAGGTAGAATGGTCAATTACTAAAAAAATTTAAATTTTAAGATACGTTTGTGTAATATATTGATAATTGTATGATCGATTAGATTTTATAGTACAATTTAAGGCTGAAAATTACCTGGTATGTAAAAGTGTAATGGATTATTTTAGGGAAACAGTTAAATAAAGCTTAATTATATCCTTGCTTATGGTTGTAAAAGCTGGCCATATAAAATAATACAGCTATAAATAGTTAAAAGTATATTAACAATCCAATTGTAATGTTTTAAAACTAATAAATTAAGTAAACGCTATATGTAATATTATAATTATAATTAATATTCAAATTTAATCTAATATATTTTAAAATAAACTTTGGGATGGTGAGAATTATATTTAGTTCTACATTTTTAAAATTATTTTCCAAAATTTTATAAAATATATCAGTTTTGGTAATTTAGACCGAGACGTAAATTAAAAAATCATCTGATAAAGTTAGTAATCATGTGACTGTATATTATATACCTTCACTCACACGCTTGTTAGAATATAATAATAAAGTTTGTGAATTATAAAACTAAATATAATTGCTATCTATCGTTAAAGTAAAAGTTGAAATATTGAATGTTATTTTAATAATTGTTTTAAAATTTAAATGATTTTGATAAAACTATAATTGAGTTTAAAAATACTATTCTAAAGTAATATTTTAAAACATGACGTCATAAATTCTTTATTTTAAAAAAGTCTAGTCTGTTATAAAACTAAAAAAAGTGTAAATTTGTTTGCACTAAAAAGTAATTAACCAATCAACGGAGGTATTTTAGCAGACGAAATATAAGAATTAGACGGAGCGGGAAAAGTAATGTGTAAGTAAAGGAAGGAGTACATATTTTTTTAGCTGTATAAGATCGTAAGCTAGAAAAGTGATATAATTTTAAAATTTTATATTTATTTTAAAAGTTTTTTTAACATATAATATTTGGAAATGCCTTTAAATGGAGGGCTAATTTTAAAAGTTTTCTTACCAGGATATTTTATTCAAGTTTAGCCAAAACCTTGCAGTAAAAATGGAAATACTACAGAAAACAGTATATAGAAGTTATGACAAAGGAAAAATATTTGTAAAGTGCCTTGATATAGCTTTATTTATGCTCAACCAGAAACTTATTATTGTAACTCAGAGGAATATAATTTGGACGTTATACGGAAAACTTAAAAGAGAAGTTACTTGCCGTCAGAAAAATTTATGATGCACAAATTTATAAGGCTACTCTGAAGTTTTTTTATTCTTCTCTATGGGAAAATTAAGATGCGTATATCATAAAGAAAAAATTATGTAAAAGTTATAATGAAGAAAGAATGTTTATCTTTTTAAAGGAAACATTACAAAGTATATAGTACCAGAATTTAAAAGAAGGAAAAAAGTTATAGAATAATAATATGAAAGAGCTATTGTGATTTTATGAAAAAAAGAACAGAAAAACTTTCTCTAAGAGGAATTAAAAAATATTATAAAGTGGTCATTGGAGGAATGCTTGATTTTGGAAAATATAAATTTAAATTACTTAATGAAAATGGATCCATGGAGACAGAAAAATTTACTGAATATTTAAATAAAAGTACCTAGAAGATGCATCATAAAAGTCGCGCGGGAAAATATTAGCAGAAAATATTAGAAGAGAATATGTAGACGTTTTCTTTACGGGATTAATTGATATCATAATTAATAATTGTATTAAATATTATAAAAAAACCAAGGATTGTCATCTATGAATATTTATTAAACAGAGCAATAATTGTTTTGCCTTAAAATTGAACAAGCAGGGAGAAGAACATTAAGTGACTGAAGAAGAAATAATAAACATTTTTTTTAGCTTTAGTATGAACGGTTTTCAAGGAAATTTGATGAAGAAGTACAGTAAATATAGTTTGAAATATTTTTTTTTACTAATTTATTTTAAAATATAAAATGTTATGTGAGATTAGGGAAAACATAAAACATAAATTTAGTAATATTAAAATTTAAATATAATAGCTGGATAAAATTATAGAAATATTGTTTAAAAATAAAATGTATGGATGTGAATCTTATATCTACAAGGATCAAATGGATGATGAAGCCTACGGAACGTGATCGAGGAGATAAAGGTCGTTTGGTAATTTTAATAGTTATTTATAATGCATAGTGTATTTTTTTTAGATCATCTATTGACCTAAGAATGAAGTGTGAAAGTTTAAATTATATGTACACATTTTATACAACATTTTAACATATAATGAGATAGGAGTAATTTGGAATATGCATGCAATAATTTATTTAAAGTATATTAATAATATAATTTAACAGAACAATTGTGTGATTCTTTTGAACTTTCATGTGATAAAGTATTCAGATATTTAAATAGTTTGTATGACTAAATATATGGAGGAAAGTAGTAAGCAAGCTGTCTTATAGAACAGTGGAATAGTTTTAAAATAAATGAATTTTATTATTGTTAGTAATGCAGATATGTATTTGTCGATGTACAGTATAGAAAAAATCTTGAGAAATAAGATTGGATAGTGACTTGGAAGTACTAGTGGAAAGGAAACCAAGATGATGTTTTTTTTTTAAGAAATAGGAAAAATAAAGGATTTGGATCATATTTAGTTTTGTGTGATTCAGTATAGTTAACTAGGCCCTATAACTGAACACATATGGTTTGGACAGTGTTTTGCATATCTTTAAACTTTTGATGTTATAATAAAGCTGAAGAAATAGCTTTAACATCGCTCCTATAATAGAGGTTGGTAGACAGGCAAAGGTCACTCCTCTATAGTGTCTTTTAATTCACTGTGCCATAATTGTCAAGGTATATGACGAGTAATATTCTAGTTGTATTTTGATCCTATGCATCTATCTTCGCTATCCTTATTTCGTGAATCTGCATCGGTCAGAAAGATATTTTCAAAGAAATAATGAATAAAATAAAACTGAAGATATGTTATCGTTGGTGTAAGAATAGTTTATTTGCTTGAATGTATAGAATTGTGTAACTTTAAAATTGGAAGTCCAGAATATCATAAAGAGATAAAGAATCATATAATACATTGTAAAATTAATTCAGAAATGAATATAAGATTTTTTGAAAGAGAAATCTAAACAAAGTTGTTTTTTTTTTTTTTTTTAAAAAGTGATAATAAAATTTGAATGTTTTAAATAATATTTAGAAAATAAGTATTGCATATTTATTAAGAAAATAGTTCAATAATGTGTAATAAACATATACTTGTGCATGGTATATTAATAGTTATAATTATATCATCCGAAGTAAGGATTGAATGAGAATATTAGGATTAATAAACATCGGATAATGAATAATAAAAACCTAATACCGAATATAGAACAATGTTTTGACTTTGTAAGATTCCATACAACCAATATAAAACTAAAATTTGTTATTTTGTAGAATTTTACTACGAATGTAAATTTTGTAAAAAATATAATTTTAATAATATTAGGGATGAAAAGTGTTTGTGATAATCATCTAAGAAATGCATTTTGTAAAAAGCTAACCATAATAATAAATCAAGTAATAATACTGTATTTTCTTAAGCGTTAAAAAAGAAGATTTAACTAGGAAAAGTAAATAATATTTTGATTTCATTTTATAAACTAATAAACTAAGTTGAGATATGAGAGTAAGGGATATCCAATGTATATAGTGTAAAAATATTGTTAATTTATTTATATTGTTAATAAACTTTGTTTTTTAAATTTATTTTAAAGTTTTTGTGTCCGCGTTGTTATTTCTCCACATGGATGCATGAAATCACGATACATTTATAATTGAAACAGACATATAGGTTTTGCACAAAAGGTAAACATAAAAGTGTTATAAGAATTTTGAGAATTTATTGGTATGTTAAAATTAAAAGATCATAATTTTATATTATTTATTGGTCATAAGTCGGTAGCCACAATATTACATTAAATTATACGCTAATGTTGCCACACGTATTCTGTTGTCAGATTATTAAAAATACTACCACGTACGTATTTATTTATTTCATTTCAGGAAGAAATAAGATTATATTATATTATTATTGTTATTATTATTTTTATTATTGTTAGTTGCTGTGTAGTAGATTATGACGTAAAATTCCTTTTTCATATTTTACTACCGTAATTTTAAATCAGTTAGAATACAATTTATGAACCTGAGATTTTATTTATTTTACTTCATTTTATTTAATTGAGCTAGATTCTTGTTATAAAGAAGATTAAGATATGATTATTATTTTAATCGTAGTGAATAGAGCTCAGAAAGTCATAAGAATACTATGAGTTAGTTATTTGGTATAGTAAAAGGGGGAATAGTGTTCTTATGCCATTGAGATAGTATCGTGTGGATAATGGCTCAATGTAGTCTATCTCGTTCCCCGTATTGTCACTCCATGTCTCGTGAAAATAGTAAATATTTGTTAATTCATTTTAAAAATTGAACCGTATTTGTATTTTAAAAATTAGAGCTAGTAATCATTTTAATTAATGCTGAATATTTCATTTATTTATTTGTTAACTGAGCTAGAACCCATAATATTCGTAATAAACAATATATTTTGGGGTGAGGATGCGCGGGGGGAGGTTAGAATATATATATATATATATTGATCATTAAAATTTTTGTAAATATTTTATACATTTGTAAATAGAATAAATAATAAATATATCTACCATTATTTTCATAAAATATTAATTTAAGCTTCTGCAAAAATACATAAGGACAACTTTTTTTTTTTACTTTTAATTCAATGTAGAATTTTGTCTGAGATTTTAAAAAAATTATTGTCAATATCACTTATCGCTGAATCTGAAGAAAATATTAACATGTAAATATGGCATAGGTATTATATTGTATTTTTGTCTAAATATAAAGTTAAAACTTGGTGTAAGCAAACACTATGCCAAATAAGTAACATTTAATTATTATGGATTACGGTGTAAAACAATTTTAATAAAATTACACATCAATTGCCTTTGAATCACAGTATGTAAGATAAAAGCAAACCTAGTTTAAATACAAAAAAGTGGATAGCATTGATTTAAACATATAGAAATTATTTATTTTCTATAAAGAAAGTTTTTAGACATATAAAACAATCAATGCTGCTTCCATAAAAGAATTATTTTATTAAATATTTATAATATAATACTTTAAAAATGTAATAACATTGTGTTAGGTATATTTTCCCATCCAACAATTTATAGTTTTAAAATAATAATGACCATGTAATTAAAGCATTTCTTTTACAAAATATTATGAATCATAATCAATAACAGTGTTCTGTCCCAAGGACATGTCCAGAGAGTGGACACCCTATCAATTTATACATTTTCCCATTCTGTTCTGTTAATTAAACAATCTTCAATTTGATATATATCTTTCCATCTCTTGTATCATCTAACAAAGTCAATTTTCTTTCTCCTTTTTTCTTATTTCCATTCATAATTCCCTCCAAAACATTCCTTATTAAAGTATCCTTAATTCTTAGTATATGTCCAATCCAATTTTTCTTTTTATCACTAATTTTCAAATACATTTTCTGTTTGATTTACTCTTACAAACTCCATTTATTTTGTTCATTGAATTAATTTTCTCCATTCATCTCCATGATCTCATCTCAAAGGCATCCAGTCTGTTCCTAATGAATTCTTTAACTCATTACATATTTCACATTTATAAATACAATTCATACATAGCACTTAATTAATGATTTCCCTAAATCTTTCTTCAAAAGTGCACAAAATAGTTTCTTTGTTTTAACAAATGCCTTCTTTGTCAATGTTATTCTTCTTTTCATTTCATCTACACTTCTTCTATCTTTGCTCAACCAACTATCCAAGTACCTAAATCAATTTACCTGCTGAACTAGATTATCATAAAAAATCAATTTGCATTTTTCTATTACTTTCTAGTCATAAACACTTGGACTTCTCAACATTAATCATTATTCAATATTTTATATATCCATCCTCTATTGTGTTTAATATATTATGGAAACTGCTTTTATCTCAATTATAACAGCCATATATATCATCTGGAAAAAATTTTATACATTTTATTATTCTATCTTCAAATTTAGCTCATTCACAATCTAACAATTTATCTAAAATGACTTAAAAAGCATTAAAATGCACAAGTGGCAAGCAACATTCTGGTCTAACTACTCTTTATATATTTGCTTCTTCAGCCTTATTATTCTCCAATCTAATTCTTCTTTTTTCCCATGTATACATACTCTTAATTATTTTTTTCTCAACCTAAAATAGTTTTTTTTATTTTTCAAATTTACAATGTTTTTCTAATTAATCAAATGTCTTTTCCAAATCCACAAATCATATACCAATTCCTTTAACTTTATCAATATATCACTCTACAATTGTTCAAACATCATCAAAAGGATCTCTTATACATTTCCCTTTTGGGCAGAAAAATATTCTTCTCCAATATAATATTCCACTTTCCCATAAATTGTATGAGTTACAATATATATTATTGTTTCAGATATAAATTTTAATAAGTAAAGTATACCCATTTTGTTCATAACATTCATTGTAATATTTGTAAAAAAATCTATATGTTATTATTAATCACATCACTTGCAAAAATTGAAAAATCCTTTATAGTAAGATTTTGTTTCTATCTAAGTAAAAATCTTAATAAAGATCTGCACAAAGCTTTCTAATTTTTTTCTCATATGTCAAAGCATTGATTGGGAAGCAAAACCCAGGCCAGCTGCTTGGAAGGCAGCTATGCTAACTGCTAGGCCACCAAATGTTTTTTTGTTTATACAAATCAGCATCTCTGTGTGTTGTAATGGAATATATCATGGTGTGATATAGAATATAATGGAGTGATGTCAAATCATCATAATCTTCACTGAATAGCCATCATTGAATTAACAATGCCAATGAGTATGAAAGAATCAGCATAGAATATAGATGATAATAATAATAATAATAATAATAATAATAATAATAATAATAATAATAATAATAATAATAATAATAATAATAATAATAATAATAATAATAATAATAATAATAATAATAATAATAATAATAATAATAATAATAATAATAATAATAATAATAATAATAATAATAATAATAATAATAATAATAATAATAATAATAATAATAATAATAATAATAATAATAATAATAATAATAATAATAATAATAATAATAATAATAATATCTAACTTATTAGAACATAAATTCATAGAATAAATATCTGGAGGAATAAAGACATAAACTAATATTTTTTAAAGAAAGTCTTTATGAAATTAATTAATAAATTAATAAATTATGATATGATATGGCAATATGATAATTCTAAATCTAACACATTTTTATTAAAAAAATAATTTCACATAGCAAAATAAGTTTATTATTATTATTAAATTAATTAGTATTTACTTTCTGAATTATTCTCTCATCTGAATAATTAAATGTAAAAAACACATTTCACAATGAAGATAAAAATTTAAGATTAGCTAAACATTTCTTTCTCTTTCTCATAAAAAGGAAAAATTCAATAATTTAACATTTTGGAGGGGGAAATAAAATAAATAAGAAACATGTTCAACAAAAAAAAAACTATTTATTATCAATTATTACTTATATCAAAAGTTATTTGTAAATGTAGATGCTTGCACTACAATATCTGATTCTCATGGATTTCATTTTTTTAGTCTTTTATATGTAGTTATAATTTTCCATTTCTTTCCTATTGGTGTATTTTTGATTCTTCAAATGTTTAATTTAAAATTATAATAAAAATTTTCAAAGTAGGTAAATGCAAGTTTAATTTACCTATTATTTTCATTAGAACTTTTCTATTAACTTATTTTTTTTAGCTTCAAATTGCAGTTGATAATTGCAATATTAATTTCCAAATTATCACAGATTTTAAGGAAACAAGGTGATACAGAATTCTTCTAGGGGTATTCTGTTTCTACATCTTAAATTTTAGTGAATAGACTACATGTTGGTTCAGCATTGTTCAGATTTTAGCTAAAGCTTGGCACATGGTTTTCTTAAATTCCATTTTGAAAATGTTTAATAGTTAGTAATAAGGGTATTTTTACTTCAGACTACAAACATAATTTTTCACTGTTCTCTTCACAATAAAACTGTTATTGCTCTTCTTGTTTCAACAGCTAAACCAATAAGGACTGTTACTGACTAGGCACTGATATCTGTTGCTTTAAACTACTTATTTTATTTTTACAATAATATTGTTGTTCATCCAATCACACAATTTCTCAGAAATGACAGCATTTAATCCTGAGCAATAGATTATATTTTTACAACAAAGTTATTGCCCTCATGTTTCTTTTAAATATATAATAATTCCAATCATTTAAAAATTTATTTATAGTTGTTTTTTTCTTTTTAATTAAGAAAAAAAACAGTATAATCCTTTAATTACACTTTCATTTGAACAACATGTTTTTTGTATTAACGATAAAAGAAAAAAAAGATGACTTTAATTAATTAAAAACAGCATTCATTATCAAAAATATTAAAACTTTTTTTTTTCTTTTTTTTTTTAAAAACAAATAGATACTACTTAAAATTTTACTTATTTCTCTTATTACTTTTTTTAAAGTTAAACCTCATAGATGGTTACTGAAAAGAGAATATATATATATATATATATATATATATATATATATATATATATATATATATATATATATATATATATATATATATATATTCATATGTCATAGCATCACCGGGAGGTGAACCCACAACCATCTGAAACCAACTACTTGCTTGCAATGTGGTTGTGATGACCTCTGGGCTAACAATGCATGACAATTTTAATCTTTTTTTCTTATACTTTTCTCTCTCTTTTTCAACTATCTATACCCAACTATAAATAGTTATATTATTATTTGGGAACTTACCATATTATCATTTAATGAAAGCAACTTCAATAAACTTAATAATGGCATTTCTAAGAAAAAAATACTGGAAAAAATAAATCTTCTCACTATTAATAATATAAATTTTATATTCACATAATAGCAATTTTTCTGAAATGAATCTTTAAAATTAATAGTTTTTAAATATACTTTAAATTTCTGAGTTTGTGTTCCTGTTAGCTTCAATATGCTTGAAACTTGCATTGTAATGGTACAAATGGGTAAAAGCAGTGTCCTTTAACTTCAGGTGTCCATTTATAGTAATACGAACTTATGTGTTAAGACTCTTAAAATTCTACTTAAATTTATATTGAATAAAAGTACTATTTATAAAATCTGTAAATTATTTATAAATGTTAATCAAAAATGAGATCCTGCAATAACATATATTTAAAATTAAAGGCTATTTTATTAACTTCAAATATATTTAAATTGAAAATAGATAATGATCTCAGGGAATTGATAATAAAAATATTAATGTAATGATTAATGGATGTGGGATGAGTAAACATATAAAATAACTACTATGAACTTATAAATGGAAAAAAATATCCAAGTTTTATTTACATTGTTGATAAACAATAATAAACAGACATCATTAATAAATTACACAGCTTAGATCATTTCACCACATTCAAATAACAAAACAGTTACAAATAATTCTATAAAAAATGTTATATAAAAGCTTTTCCTAGAATTCAAAATAAAGTTTATTGGTGGGGGGAAACAAACAAAAAGGATATTATAATTTCCACATACTTAAGTTATAGACAGTAAAGATATCTTTTAGTTTGTTCCCACCAGCTGAAACATAAATAATGTAATATAAACTAACTATGTAATTATTCATAGACTTGCATATCCTAATGCATGTGCACATAAATATATCAATAAAAGTAATATTAAGATTGTTTTACCCGACTATATAAAATATTACCTCTGAAAATTCTAGAACAAAAAAAAAAATATGCATGCATAATAACAAATAACAAGACTATATCAATTTTTAATAAATTTTAGGAAGTTTCTTTTTAAAAGTGTTTTGTAAAAAAGAATCATTATTCAAATTCCTGTAATTATTTTAGCTTGGCATAAACAGTTGATGAGTTGGCTCCAGGTGGTTGTTTCCTCATGCAAAGACAACTTCTCTCAAATAATTCTAATATCACAATGGTAAAATAATCTATTTTATAAAAGGTTAGATTTCTTATCTTACAGTTTCTTAAAGAAAAAGTTTTAGGAAATATACTTCATTGACAAAATTTTGAAATAAAGTTCACAAATAGAATTATTTTCAAATAAATATAGCTGAACTTCCAAATGATTATAAAACCATGATCATCAGATTTATAGACATACATTGGAAGGATCAACACACTAGATTTCTTTTCTACTTAGCTTAGCAGTGCATCCTGATATTTTAATGCCAAATGTAGATTTTTAAAGGAAAGACGTCTAATGTTAACAACTGCTGATTCAAGTTGCAAGTAAGTAAACTCGTCACTTTTATATTAATGTTCATCTTGTAATTTCACATAACATTGTTATAAAGTTTCTAAAATATATTATCTAGTCACACTTTTAATATAAATTTTGATATAGCGATCACACATTTAATGTTAGTGTTTTACAATTTCTTAACATTAATAAAAATATAAATCATTTGAACTTTAATAATATTAAATATAATAAGCTTTTGGTAATTAAGTCTTAGTCAATATTTTCAATTTACGTATGCAAATATTATAGCTTAACTTGTGTTAATTAAGGTCTAATTTGTAGCAATCTTTTCTTTTTTAAAACATTTATTGATAATTTGGGATGCTTTGAGAATAAACATTCCAAAAAAAAAAAATATATAAATTATTTAATTAATCCATATGAGAATAAAATATAGATAAATAAATAATGAGTAAATGGATTCATTTAAAGTAGATAAAAAATGCAAACATTTTTTTTAAATTTTAACATTAATGTATAGGCTTAAAGATAGGCATATCATTATATATATATATATATATATATATAACTTGGTAATTGTTATAACCAATATTACAAAGAAAAATGTTATTAGATTACATGTCAGTTGAAGATGTCACCAATTTTAACTGAATTTCTTGGATTCATAGCTCCACTTTCCAACAATTTCCAGAAAACTTCTATTTTTCATCTAACCATCTCATACATAGTTTTTCTCTAAGTTTTTTTTAAAAATTTACTGAAAATCCAACTTGAGACCTCTATGTCTACTATTTTAATTCCTTAATAGCAAAACATGCAACTGAGTATCATTTCAACATTTTAATTTTTGTATAACAGCACTAATTCTTATTGATTCTCTCATATGTTTATTTAAATTGTAATTCATCCTTTTAAATCCCATCATCTGTTTCTCTATATATTGATCTATAGTGTACAATATTTATCTGTTATTCTCTCACAATCCCATTATTTTACTTTTTGCTCATCCTTATAATTTTCAACACATATTTTTTTATGCTTTATTATGTGAATTATGTAAAAAAATATAAGCATTATATATATATATATAATGATTTTATGGATAAATATATATGAATATTTAAATTTACACATTCAAAAAATAAATTTCTTTTATCATAAAAAACATGAATAATAATGGAATTAAAATGTAAGAATATATTAAATGTGTATTAAATTATAAATTGTTTGAGAAATTTAATACAGTTGTAAAATGTAATTTAATAATGTAAAATATTAATTACATTTTTTGATATAGCTCTAAATATGAAATATTTAAATAAACTGTGATAAAAAGGTGATAAACAATAACTAACTGTCATCAATAATTATCATGTTTTTTATTTGTTTTCACAATTCTTTGATGTTTACTTATTTCAAATAGTTATTGAAAAAAAGAGCAATATATGTATATAAACTTACATATACTGTATCTAGTTGATCACATAGTCACATTAAAAATAATTAGATAGTTGGCAGCATGTTTCTCGGATTTAGAATAGAATTATTTAAATAACGGGGGAAATAAAATTTAATTTTCCTAGCTACATGATAATAGGAACATCCTAGACGTTTTCTATAATAATTGTCAATTTTTTTTAATCATAATAGGCATATTTTAATATGTATTATAAATATTGTTAGAAGAGAGGGAAATGTATAAAATTATATAAATAATTCTATTTGTTCTCTCTCCTCAATAATTTTATTTCATTACCAGTTGCTTTTATTTATTTATTTTTTTAATTTCCTAAGAAAAAATAATTTTATTTTTTTCTAAATTATTTAATAAGTATTAATTTTAACCTTTTAAGAGAGATAAAGTTTTATGTTTAAGAGTCAAAAAAGAAAAAAAAAACAAAATAAGATTTTAATACTTTGTAAATTTTATTTTTAATTAGAGTTATTTTTTTTCTTTATCATTCTTCAATGCAAAAATATCAAATCAGTGCATTAATTAACTGATTATCTTGTTTCCTTTTTTGCAGGATAACTTTTTTAATTAGAAAGGAGTATCGAGAATTTTATGATATTAATTCAAGTTTTTCATTTATTTTTCAATGTCTATGATTAAAAAGGGAAATAGCTGAACAATTGTATTTGTAACAATTTACATAACAGATTGTTATAAGAATTATCAGGTTAGAGACAGATTGTGATTGGCTTGCAGGCAAGATTGTTCTAGAAAAAATACAGGCGTGTGAAAAAATCAGAAGACCCAAGTTGTCGGTAATAAATAGAGATTCCTTAGCTAGTTGTTGAAGAGAATAATCAAGTCTTAATCCAGCTGCTGAAAAAGGCAGTAGAAAAAGAAATTATTCCTTCGCTACTTGTTCAAAAGATTAGCCAACTCTTAATCCAGACGATAAAGAAGCAAGTTTATATCAAGCTATTGCATAGAGTAGCAGAAATATTAACCAAGTTTTAGCATATTATGAGGTTAGTCATGAAATAGTTTGTACAATGAAAACCATGTGCTTTCACTAAAATAAAATTTACAGAAGGTATTCCCTCAAGTAATCTGTGAAATATATTCAACTAAAAGCATGAGTCTATATCTGTGTTAGTACTATCTGCAAATTCAAGAAGAAAACCCAAATGGTTAAAAGTGGATATTTTTTTTTAATATGAAATTACTGCAAACCAAAAAAGGACAAATTACTCATGCACATATATAGAAGCCTTCAAGGAGAAACTAAATTTGAAAAAACTGGAAATTGCAACTAGAAAGAAGGACTTCATAAAAAAATATAATTATGGTTAAAGATATTTTATGTGTGCATCATAATTTTCATGTATAATAATTTTTTTTTTGTCAGCACAGAGAATTTTAAATATTTTCATTAAGTTAATACTTTTAAATTGTGAAAAAAAAGTTTTTTTTTTAAAAATATTGTAAATACAGTCAATTTTCTCTTCAAAATTATGATATAGTTTTTACAATTTTTTTTTTTTGTTTTAAAACATGTTTACCTCTTTTCAATCACCCCTTCCACTTGAAAATTTAACAAAAGGTTAATTAAGTAAATCAAAGGTTGTTATCTGGGACTTTGAAAATATTGCTTTTAAAACTTTTAAATATTTTAAAGAAAAAACTTAATGAATTAAAAGTTAATTTATGAATAGAAATCAACTGATTGGTTACTACAATTTTTATGAAAATATATTTTTTGATGAAATAATGTTTAAAATTTCATACTATCATGCCATTTTTTGTTTATTGTTAATCAGTTAATTATTAAATAATTGTTTTAAAAATATTTTTTAGTCTTAATTCCTTTATACTATCCAATTACTGTTTCAGGAATTGTTGTGTGTGTGTGTCTTTATTTCATGACAGATAGTGGTCTAGGGTGTTTTTAAATAATCCCAATAAAACTATTTACTTATAATAGGGTAAATCTAGGAATTATTTAAAGTGATTCAAAATAAGATGCTTTATTTATTTATTTATCTCTTGCTCACAGTAACAATTTATTGTTTTTGCTTCCTGAGTTAGTTTGTGCATAATAGTCATATGAAGAAAAGGTTTACGTTTAGTGTTATGAACACACAGATGATTATGATCTTGGTTGACACAAAAGGGATATCCTTTAAAGTCCATGCAATACATCTCATATTATTTATTATTTCTTTAGAAATTTAGTTTATAGTTGGCCAGTACATTAATGGCACTAAGTGGCCAGAGACTTATTGTTATAGTTTGTTGGAATAGCATCTAACTATGTGCATCCAGATAATTATTTTTTGTAATCTTGCCCTAGGTTTGGGAATAGCTATATCATTAGCCTGGTATATGGTGGACCACTTTCAAATCTAGTTACAGAATTCACTATTGATTTATTTTTATTGTTGATCATTCATAATGATGAATGATTATTACTATGCTGGTGAACTTATAGTTAATTCTGTGTTGATCTCTCATACTCATTCCTTACATATCTAATTTTATATTTTGTATTGAACTGGGGTTGATAATGATTTCCATCATCCCAGCATCAACCATGTTTTTCTGTATTGTTACTAATGGCACCCAATGTGGAATCTTATAGCAACAGTTTCTATTATGAACCCCTACTTTCCATAACTACAATTGGCTTATATATATATATATATATATATATATATATATATATATATATATATATATATATATGTAGATATATATATATACGTGTAACCATTAACTTGCAAAAAATATTCAGAACATTAATTTAAACATTTAAAAACACATAAAAAATAATACATCTGTTCATTATTCATATATAATTTGCTTTAAAATTATATTGTCAAAATAATGCAAAAGAAATTTGTCTAAAAATTATTTTTTAAAAAAAAAAATATAAATAAATAAAATAGCTTTAAAAGTTTACAATAATACATATGTTACACTGAAAAGGTTAATAACATATTCATAAAATAATATTTTTATTTATTTATTTAAATATGTTTATTGTTGTTTATCTGACTTAGACCTCATTTATTTTATTTGTGCATAGGCAAAAAGCAACATAATATATAATATTTATTATCATTTTATCAGATTTTTTAAATAAACATGTTAATTTCACACTTTTTATTTCAAATCTTGTTTTATGAGCCAAATGAAAAATGGCAACCATATTATATGCTCATTGTCAAAGATTATTCCTATAAAAATATTTATATTTATTAAATATAATATACAAAATATGTTTATAAACAATGTACAATAATAACATAATAACATATTTTCTCATGTTTAAGCTTTAGTAATTATTAGATGCCAAATGACACTGCTTAATAATTTTTTAACCATTATTGTCCTATCCAAAATCTCCAGATCAATTTCTAGTTTATGGCTTTTATCAGTGAGGAACTTTGGCTCTGGGAGTACTACACTTAAATTTTTTGAATTTAATGGACCATTCTTCTATCAGCCATATTTTATTCCTTGGTTTCCCTATCAAGCGACTCAAATTAAAAAAAAATGTATTAAGGTTTTCAAACTAGATCACCTTGCTTATAGGTTATGTAGATGTGAAACCAGTACAATATCTATGTATTTTAGTGGCCTTATTTTTTT
>JAQFVV010007078.1:103931-171431 GCA_028023455.1 Epiperipatus broadwayi
GCATCTATACCACTTTAGCCAGTATTCAACATGTAATGAATCATTTGATGTTTGTTGATTTAATATTTATATCTAAAATTATCAATAAATAACATTGTTGATGTATTATAACAATATTATAGCACATGATCTTAGGACATAAATCCCTGTGGTTTAAAAATTACATACAATTACTGCTTAACATGTAGTAAATTTAAAAATTTCATAAATGTTAATGCAGGGAGTCCTCTACTTTGATACATCCTACTTTCATAGTCAATATTTTGTACAAAGGGCAATAGAAAAAAACACAGCATTTTATGAAACTTTTTATCAAGAGAAAAAAGAAGAGTACAACTCAGCTATCTCTTGTTAAATTTACAAAAAAAAATGCCAGATACTAATCAATAAAGTGTTATTTATGTATATGCTAATACATCTCATTAAAAATATATACTTAAAATCACTTTTTGACTTTTTTGTACATTGCTCTACATTCATACATTTCAACTTTCATACACATTTCAGGAACACCTTAGATATGAAAGTTAAGGACCACCTGTATATGGAAAGAAATTAAGTGATGTAAAATGAATAAAAAAACATATTCATGCTTTCAAATACCCAAGACACTTTAAATTGACCTATATAATTAAATTTAGGCAAAACATAAAGTGGTCCCTCTTATTTTTTCCAAAGTCTCTATCTTGGGCTTTGATTTGAGAGTAGCTATTATAATAACATTGCAGTGCATGTGCTTAGGATGTAAATCTCTGTGGCTTAAAATAAATTGCATTATTTATTTAAAAAAATATCATTCTTTTATTTACAATTATTAATATATTACAAATTGTAAGCTAGACAAATTATGTAATAGAAATCAATATTGTTTAATTATATAGATATTCAAAGTTCTGATTTTATCAGCTTACTTATTTAAAATAATAATACTGTAAATTCTCACTTTTTATAGAAATGATAGATAATGATTTATGTGCATAGTATTTTAGTTGACCATTTTCATTCCTGGTTTGAAGTAACACTAATGGCTCCTTTTACTATTTTACTAGCAAGTGACTTCATTAAATTTTATTTCTTTACATTGCTGTTGTACTTTGGTGAAGACTGGAATAGATTGCTAGAATAAAGAACCTTGTGGCAGAATAATTTTTTATAATTATGAAATCACAATGCTATAACTCCTGGACACTTTCCTTATTAAGAAAATATAGCTCTTTTAAATCAAGAAATGTAGTTTTGTAATAGTTAATGTTGTGCTTTCTTTGAAGAAAAGCTTATAAGAACAATCATTTTCTTTTGAAGAATGTTTGATATTGAATGTTAATCAGATGTCAAATAATGAATACTTGTTTATTGACTCATTTTATGGAGTAACTCTGCTTACTTTATCATAGTTTTTTTTTACACAAATACAACAAAATAAATTTTGATTTAAACTGTTTTACTTATAAACAATTCCCATATGAACTTTTTGTTGAGATTAAGATTACACAAAGGATTTGAATAATTGATTTAAATACATTTTTTGTATGTACTCCACTTTCTTTCTCTTAATTCTCTAAATTAAATTTTAAAAAAAATTATGTAGAATATAAAATATCAACATAGTTCTGAATTTTAAATTAAAATGTTTTCTCTCTTGCCTTTCATACCATTACATATTTTAATTAATTAACTAAAATTATTACAATATTATTTATTTGACATATAAAACATAACCTTTCTTTTATCAAAAAATAATGTCTGTTTAATATTTTTCTTTAAAATTTCTATCTCCTTAAGAAACATGCACACATACATGACATAACTATATGTTGTAATTATCACAATATTAACACTAGAGGGATAGATTAGAAAAATATAAGATGTATTCACGAAAACAATAAATTAACAAAAAATGTCATATTTCTATATATACACATAAAAAGCTACCTGAAAAAGAAATAGATATGTAATTATGGTTATGATATACTTATGTTTGTAGAGAGAATTTATATATTTTTTGTAACAGACAAATGTTTTTGTATTGAAATTGTATTAATATTTACAAAGCCTTTAGAGAATCTGAATAATAAAGCATATTAAATCTCTGATCAAATATTATGTTTTGCATATCTTGAGAATACTCTTTCAAAATGTTGACTAAAATCATTCAAGTGAAAACTTAAGATAGATTCAATTTTTGATGAATCTTTCCTGATTAAAAGTGAATGTTTATAGATACTGATCACCTGTCAGTATTAACTTCCTTTTTTATTATTAAACATATATCACATATGAGAAAGTAAATATTTTAAAATGACATTTATTTAATTTTAAAAAATGAAAATAAAGTTCATTTCAAAATATGAGATTAAAATAAAATAAAAAAAATCAATTATAAATTGAAAACAGATTTCAACAAATATTTTTTTAAAAAATCAGGATTTTAAAATTCTAATCGTTGTCATTATTATTTATAAATTATAAAATAACAACACGTTATAAAACTATGCATTTATACTGTGCCCATTTAATTTTTAACTGTATAAAAATAGAATTTTAGAATATAATAAGTACCATATAAAGTCACTCAAGGCTTTTAAATGACAAGCAATTAACTTGGAACCTGTTTGCTTTTAAGATAAATAAATTTAGAGCAGAAGATATGATATGTGAAATATAAGTGAAAATATAACAGAGTACATTTAATACCTGTGGTTAATGAGCCAATTTACAAATTATTATTGTTTATAAATATATCTCTCTTCTATCAACACTTTGAAATATACATAAAATAATATAAATCAGTCTTAACTATACATATAAAAAAAATCATTCTCTCCAGGACCATAAAGAAAAAATTTAAGATTCAAGAAATAATATTGTCTAGATCAGGGTCAGCAAACTATGATTTGTAAGCCAAATGTAGCGATTTGATTCCCATCTCATGATTCTTTTTAATGATAAACACAGCACTTATTTTTTTATTTCCTCCGTAATTTGTAAATAAATATTTTGTAAGACAATAAAGCCAATTAGTCAAGGTTTTAATAGGTTTATAATTAGATTATAGCAATTAACTCTTAAACTATCAACAGTGTCAGCCTTGATTACAGGTTGAGATTATAAACAGCTTAGGGGTTGGTATTTATCATAACTATTTTGATAACTCTCGGGAAAGATAAAAAGCGAAATATAACGTGGTTTCTTCAATTCACCATTACTATAGAATAGTAATTATTGAATATGACGAATAGTTAAATCACAGAAATTTGTGCATAAATCAAACTGTCAAAGTATTTTTTTCATTTTTATTGTTCTATTTTTAAGAAAATTTTTATTTCCGTTAGAATGTATACATATTCTATTATGTTCTATTACTAAAAGAAATGTTATTATGTAATTAAAAATAAAGAAATAAACGTTCAAATATATCCACAGCCAATCAGAAATTCATGTTTCATGAATATATTTTTCAGCTCTCTCCTTGCGTTCTTTATTGAGGAAGAGGGGGGGATACCTGGTTTGCCAATTCCTGGTCTAAACTAAGAAACTGACAAGTAAAAAAAATCTATTAGTGTGTTGCATTGTTGGCCGAGAGGTATCGCAGCCGCCATGCAAGCAAGTAGTTGGTTGCAGACGGTTGTGGGTTCGCGTCCCGGCCGATGCTATGACATATAGAAAAAAAAATCTATTAGTGGTTTTTTTTTTTTTTAATTTTCTATTTAATAATAAATATTCTTAAGTTAAACAATTGAATGTTGTGGCATGATTATCAAGAATAATATCTTGGATATGCTTCAAAATCATCAGCTAATCAAAATAACTTTCTAATTTTCACTTAGCTTCTAATTCCAGAATATGAGCACCTTTAAAGACACTCACAAATATTAAACAGTTAAACTTCTAAAATGTAAATCAATCAAAATATACAGCTTGTATTAGTACATTTATATCATATTAAAACTGGAAAGTGGAGAATGGTGGTAAAATAAATAAATTATCATCCAAAGATATTATCTTTTATGTGATAAAGAAATCATGATTTCAGCATTTTATATGCACATCTTAAATTATACAAGATTATGATGTGAATCTATTCAAACACTATAGAAGGCTGTGCTATGCATGCTGTATTTTTGCATTTGAAATCACATTCTATTTTTGTTTTTTAAAGAGTAATAAATTAATGAATTAGTATTGAAGCAGATGATCTGATGCTCAGATCCTGCTTCACAGCCCACATCCAATCTCCTACCATCTAACTGTATTCAAACCCACCTTTACGCATGTATATACATAGCTAATAATATATATATATATATATATATTTCTTTTGCTTAGTATTTTAACATAAATCATGTAAACACTTATGTATTTTAATTTAAAAATATTTTAATTAATAATATTTTTATGTATATGCAGGTGTAAGTTATAAATCCATATATATTTCAGTGTAGGAGATTGTGAATAAATTAATAAAGTTATATATTATATATAAGGTATCATATATGAAACTTATTATTTTTTTCATATATAATTTTGTAGCCAGAAATGATGCAATCTTGTTAAGAAGTCTCTCGAAAAACAATTACCCGGAAGACCCCTTAGATAAAATAAAAGATTACAATTTTGTAATAATAAACCCATTAGTGGAAATTGTCCATGCTAGCTTGTTTTAAAATCATAAGATTTATTTTAAAACAATCGTTCGAGAAACTGATAACAAAATTGCATTGTTTCAAACATCTTACTAGATAAAAGTATCCGGTCAAACTATTCCAGATGAACCTTAAGTGCTTAAACCGCCTCAGGTCCAGCAGTAGTTGCTAAGTTACATCTTCAAAATAAAAGTATATATACTGCTGGATTTGAATCCACAAGAGAAGAGACCACTAAATAATTATGTTGCTAGACATATTCCACGCCAGTTTTGATTCTCACTCAATGTGCCTTGAGTAGAAGAAATTTTGCCTTTTTCCTCTGTTCTAATATGCTGTGCCCATAAACGAAACTCTACATCCCGTACTGATGAACTTTATATATTTTTCCAGTGAAAGTGAAATGCTAACTCTCAAATAATAATGCTACCCTAGATCTAGTGAAACAATACCGATGGACTGACTCCTAGTAAAATTGCTCTTCCAAATAAGCAAGGTAAAAGAACTTTAACCGCTCATAATTCTTAAATCCTGCCTTCTCTGTAATATTTATAATTTCTAAACATTTATATTAAATGTCTTCAAAATATGTAATTCTTATAACTCTATATAACCAATCAATATTAAGCCTCTTATAAAATGTTTTTCTTTTTTTTATTTCCAAGCGGCAAATAATTTTAATTTAGACTTATGTATTTATATTTTAAAAAAAATGCCAATGATATTCTAAAATCGCAAGCATATAATTCATTTTCATTTTCCCCACCCATCATTTATCGGGTTATCAATTTATAACTTAACCAAAACAAGTGTTATTAGACTTGCCCAGGCGCTCGCGATTTTAGATAAACAAACTAATTATATTTTTATGTTTACTGTAGAAAAACAGATTGACGTTTGTTTTTTTTTATTTTCCTTCCTAAATAATGCACTATCTCTTATTATTAAATTATATTATATATGTAAAACCCATCTTAGCTAGTACCACCACCCACTTATTTTGTAATAATTTATATATTTTCATAAAGGCATTTATTAACCAAGATTGAGATTTATTAAATGTGTGGGAAGTAATGAATAACATTAAGTAACATAACGTAAAAGGGGGAGGTCTTCAGATCTTAGTGTTATATTTAATTGGAATTACCCATGTTTGTTTAACGAAGAAACCATATCATTATGCCGAGTATTTCATAATTTATGGGCAATAAATATGTTTAGATAATCTTTAATCTTTAGAATTATATTTATATAGTATGATTAAGTGTTGTGTGCATATAGACCACTTCGTTTTATATATCGAGTCCCATCGTAATTCTCAATGTCCTTGAACCAGGCTGTAAAACCACCCTGGGGACATACTTGTCTTATGTGCATACTTTATATGGGGAGCAATCTGGGAAACCAGCCCAATAAAAACGTTGCTGACCACTCTTCATTATCCGTGACTCACCTGTACTTCACTCCAGGGAATCTTGGATTCTTTCGTTCGTCAAACCGACCCTGCCTACATTTGAAGAGGAAATCGGTCCACTTCGTTATTAAAATTCATGAAGCACACTCCAGGATCCATAATTGGACCACCCCAATCCGCCATCATACACACACCACCTTTCAGTGTATTATTAGTCGCCCAGAAATAGCCATAAGTCATAATGAGATGATTTCTTTAAACAGATATATTTCCATTAGTCGAATATACGTATCAATGTGATAGATTTAGTATCGTTTATATAATTATTCATTATCCATCTCGTGCATTAAATATTTATAACTCAAATTAATAATAATATTGAATATAACCAAATGTAATATCTGCTTGTAAAACTATTGTCTTTTTAAATTAAGTAAATGCTCTTTTCGTCTCTGGGTGTGTAATAGTATTCTAGTAATGTATTCCAATAGTGCTAGTTCATTAAGTCACACGTATATATTATTGGCATAGTCGCAAATATCATGTTATTGTTAAATATGAATCAAATATATATACACTTGTGAGGCTAATGTTGGATAAATAACCTGACATAATGTTTGTTATTAATAAATCTTAAATATATATATATATATATATATATATATATATATTTATATATTTATTAATAAATCTTAAATATATATATATCAACTTGAACCATTGCTTTCTTTTAAATAAGTTAATATCTTAAGTTATTGATGATGCTCGATATGACTAGATGATCTCGCTAAATACATAATTAATATGCTAGGTCACGAGCCTTCATTGCTCATAAAATATAGCTAGTTATTAAGTTAGACTATTATCAAAGTTTAGCCTAGAGTATTTTTGTGTCTTCAATGAGCGATGCCGGCGGTGAGAAGTGAATTAAATTGATGTCATCGGGATTGTTGTTCATAATGTTATAGATCTGGGAAATAGGCAAATAGGGCAGAGTTCATGAGTGTTCCTGACCTGTGTATCTTGCACACGATTGGATTCGAGGTACTTTTGCCTAGATGCTAGATCTTGTTACGTGAACATACAAATCCGACCGGCACAGTATCCACAAATTTATTTTTAAAAGGGGAAAAGCAGTGTTGGATAAACTAGAAAATGAGTCAAGCAGTAACTGACACTTGGAAAAAATTAACAATCTTTAACTGCATAAATCATATCTCATTTGCTATTACTCAAATAAAACCACACACTTTAAATGCCTGTTGGAAAAAGGTTTGGCCTACATGTCTTGAAAACAGTGCAACTATTAAACATTGGCATTATCAGATGAAATAATTACATTGGCACATGATATTGGTGTAGAAGGTTTTGATTCCTTTAGCCAGAATGATAGTGACCAATTGCTTGAGGATAATGCCTTAAATGACAATATATTATTGCAATAAGTTTAAATACCATAGAAGATGTAGATTAGAAAAAGATAATGAAACAGAAGTGGAACCTGTTCCTTTCACAGCAAAAATGACTCAAGAAGGTCTTCAACTTTCTAATCAATTGGAAAATCATTTTTTTGTTAATGACATGAATTATAAACGAGCTCTTAAATCCAATGAGAACTAAATAGTTGTATATCTGAATAGCATGAGCTTCATAAACAATTAGTAAAATCGTCATCTCAAAGTTTAATCACTGATTACTTTGCTGCCAGCAAACCAATAACACCACACCAAACTGAAGTTGGTGCTAATTTTGCTGTTTGTTTTCTCTTACGATGAATCTGATTTCTCACCAGTTCACAACGAATGCACATATTGTCAAATAATGATAATGATTAAAATATGTATAAAAAATGTAAAATAAATTACACATAAAAATATATTGTTTTGAATAAAATTAAGTAGTTAATAAAAAAGTAAAAAACCTTGTCTTGTATCAATTTTTTTCAAATGTTTGAAATTTATTTTAGTCATTATTTCTTTATTTTTTAATGTGGAGTTTAAAGTAATTTTACCTTGTTGCTTTGTTTTTATGTAACTTTGAAAATCACAGAACATATCCCAAATTTTTCAAGTAAGTTAAGTCTATTTTTGTGTGAATTTTTTTAATATGGTTTTCTATGAAACATATCAACCACATAAAAAAGAGACCCAGATGTATTTACAAAAATTATTCCCATACTCACTATGTATTAAAGAAGAAAACAATTTACATGTTAATCTTATTATGCCAAGAATATTATATATTTCAATAATGTTTATTCAAATATGTTTATTTTGCAAAAAATTAATATAAAAGAATACATAATCAATAAGTATGAATATATCCAACATAAAAGCTAAACAACAGACAATAGCCAATTTTTACCTTATTATTAAGCATAAAATAATAAATATGATCTCTAATTTTGTATTCATTCCTCATAGTGAGTATTCACTCAACAATTTTCAAATTTCCATTATACTGAATATCAATATTTATTCACTCAGTTTACTTTAAACACTTTTTATATCAAATATTCAATTATTTATTCACTAATTCTTTGTCATACCTATTTTATAATATAAATCATCCATATAGCAGTAGTGACAGCAGCAGCAGCAGCAGTAGTAGTAGTAGTGTACCGGTCAAAATAGTATGCTTACTTAACAAGATTCAAATCCTAAGCAAAAGTACCTCAAATCCGATTATACTCGAGATACACAGGTCTGGAGCAATTCTGAATTCTAACCTATTTGCCTATTCTTCGAATCTCTGACCCAATAAACAACAATTCTGATGACACAGTAAAATTATTTTAAATCCGTGCCCAGAAGCAAAGTGGAAGAGCATAAGATCAAACTGATGATGATGATCGAGGTCTGAATAGCCCAGGAATTACATTTAATAGTTATTTATTCACTAATGCTAAGCTATTAGCTAAAGAAAATAGTTCTAAATATAAACTAGAAAATAATAATTCAAAAACAAACCAGGATTTACATGAAATTATATATATATATATATATATATTTAATAAATATAGAAAACGCATATATATATTACAAAATTGCTTCACGCTGGGAGTGATCTTATATATTTTGAGAACTTGGGATTTGTTTTATAAAATCCCCTTTACATCAATTATTCCATGAATATAATTTTATAGAATGTGTTATAAATTGTGCGGGGTTGATATGCCAATTTACAAATGTTCACAAAGAAAATGCTGTGGATGTACAAAACAATCTACAAGATCAGAACAGATTCATATTACAGAAAGGTACATGATGATTTAACACTAATCATTTTGACAAATAAATGTAAATGTACGGTCTCAATCATTTATTTACAATCTTAAAATCATTACATATGTTTGATAGGCATTGTTTGGACATAGCGTCTTTAGAATAAGTATACATAAAAAACAAACAATGTGCAATATTTACGAGAATAAATTCTACAAATTGATTTACATCTCTGGTAATCGATAATGCTTTTTTTTAAATGAAAGCAGTTTTAAGATCAACCTACTGAACATATTTTACAAAATGAATCATTATCTTTAACACATCATTGCGACTTACCAAGGTTAGAAGGACAGATGACCAAATTAAAGAGCAAAGTAATGGTACTAGCATACAATAAAGAAATAAGGCCTCATGGCAATTGGATATTTTATCATTTAAAAGAACACTTGAGATGAACTTAGATTTGATATGTCCGCGCATTCTGGTGGAGCAATATCGAAGGAGTGGCTGGGTTTGAGAGCCCAGTATCTGGTATGTGCTGTAATTCACAGCACATAATTTTATAAATCTCACATTCCACAGGAAGTAGTGTTCCTAATTATGAATGATTTTTAAAAAGTAGGACGTCCCTAATGACAAACAGTCGAGCAATGGAAAAGATAAAATAGCAGAATAAAGGAAATTGTATGCCAGCAACGTTATTGGACATGAATATAATTTTTATAATATAATCTTCATATAATATTTTTTTAGAACTTGGAAATTGTCTAACCTTTCGCAATAATCTGTTTTCAATTCTGAGTCATTTAACTAATCATAATGAATGATAACGCTTCTATTTATAATATTATTAAACTAACAACATTTATAAAAAAAAATCATGATCTTTTTAAAATAGAAATTTAAAGACAAATTCAAAGCAGCAAATTTGGCAAAATTCATCCACAGTAAAAGTTTTTAATTGACTTTAAGAATCATGAATTTAAAATGAAACCCAAACTCGTGAGCAATTTCTATTTAATATAAACAAAACTTTATTGATAAGTTTTAAATAAAGCCCACCCTTTTTCCAAGAAAAACAATTATTTTCCCCTTTACTCTCGAATTTAGTGATTTTGGCATATTAAAGAAAATAAATTATATCTACACATTAAACAAAATACATGAAATCTTAATGGAATCACACACATTTATATATATAATTTAATTAAGCATGAAAGGTACGTTAAAATACATGATATTAATAAAAGATTACTGAGAGAGAGAGAGTTTACAAGCAAAATTAGCAGAAGCTTATAAAATAATATATAAATTAAGATATGAAGGTTGAACTATAGATTACAAATTACAAAAGTATTGACTTGTGAAGGCAGTTCTACGTTAAAAGGTTACCTAAGAAAAAAAACAGCATAGCGGCATCATTAACAATCAGCAGTCAAAAGTAATCATGTTGCATGGTCAGCTAGATGGAACATGGCAGTGGCATGCAGACAGTTCTTGAAGAGAAGAAAAAGGTGCTAGATTCCACTACTCATGCTTCATCATGCAGGACTTGCACCGGCTTCTTAAATATAAGGTCTTGAAACACTGATGAAAATCTCAACTCACTGAAAGATAACTAAAACTGAAAGTCTAACTTCCTTTGTTCTGTGGTTCCTTTTATAACATTTTAATACCACTGAGAATGCAATTTCATATACCAACCTTATCTCTGTAATCCCTTTAAAAACAACATTTAATTAGCAAAATATGATTAATTAGCAAAATATTTTCAATAGATAATGCTTGAAATACCATTTTTAACTATTTTAAATCATCCGACAACAACTGATAAAAGATTTGTTTTTTCAATTTTAATTAAGATTTATAAATTTTAATTATACACAATGATCTGACTAGTGATAAAGATAATTTCAGTATTTCAAGCCTTCCCCATTTTTCTTTGTTGTTACATTAAATACACACAGATATAAAAATAATTACAAATATATAAGCAAAGGTATTTTCCAGCAATAAACATAGCAATAAAATTATTGCTTTAGTCATAATATATATATACACATCACTCAAACTAGTTTCATTTTTACTAAACAAAAATTAATTTTACTAATCTTTCTAATGATTTGGCATACAGTGTATGAGTGATAGCATATATTTATAGCAAGGTCTAAATTGCGGACCCCTAGGAGGTTAGTCTAGATGGTGAAACATGAAGCATCGATGATGATTAGACATCGATTGCCTCATTCTTTCCCACTTAAAGAGATAAAAAAAAATCAATAAAAAAATACCTTAGTTAGAGTCTACTATCATTTTGGTGAGAAAAACAACCCTTTTAAATATGGAAATGAAAATCTTTCATTCGTTTATTTTCTTTACTTTATTGCTGCTGATTATTTTTTTTTTATTCACTGAAATATTTGGTGTAGGTATTTAAATGTGAGAATGTCCATTTGCAAATTTTTTTTTTTGACTGTGTTTATCTATGGCTTCTGCTTCTTAGTTTTTTGTTGTTGTTTTTTCAATAATATTTTCCTGGATCTGGAGGTATATAAGGATGATAGGTATGTCTTTCTAGATCTCTTACTAAAATATCAAAAGTGGTCACAATATTGTGCTTTGGTATATTATTATATTGTTCATTATTAAAAGTATCTTGCTTTAAAAGAATTTCTCTGACTTTCTGCGATCTAATGGCATCCATTATAACATATTCACTTTGGGAGTTGAGAAGTTTTTCTCCATCTTTTATGAAACTATTTTTTTCAACATATGTCCATGCTTTAAAACAAAGTTTATCATTTCCGTTTAATGAGTTCAGCTCCTCATCAATTTTGTTCTGATCATATTTCATAAATAAATAATTATGGGTTTTATTAAAATAGGCAGTATTGCACACCACTAAAGATCTGTCCTCTTTCCTCATTTTCATATCAGAAGGCCATTCAGCATCATTTCTAAACTTTAACTTTGATGTCTTCATTAATCCTTTATCATCAATTTTCCACAAAACATCTTTATAATTATTATGAAAATATAACTTAGAATTATTAATTATGATTTCAGAAGATTCATCCAAAACAGTATGTATTGTTCTATTGATATGTTTCATCATCGATACAGCCACTCCATTAGAGGGTGGTAAGCTGGTATCATCACTTTGAGATGGACTGGCTTGCAGTAGATTCGAAACCACCATTTCCTCAGTACTTTCTTCATCCTTAGCTAAATCTGCTAGAGTAAAACTTTGACTATGAGTAATCTCTGTAAAATCTATTTTTTTTCCATTTTTGTTAAATAGAGTTGGCATGTGTATTCACTAACATAATCTCATGAGGTTCCAACCTTATTTTAGTTGGTTGAGGTTCTATGGCCTCTGCTCCACTGTCTTTTAAAAGTGCTTCCATGAAAACTGTCTTATCTTTGGTTTCAGCATCAATATCCTTTGATCCGAAGGTAGAACCGTCTTCAAATCTTTCTAGTTCTCTTGTTTGGTTCATCAGATTTTCTATTTGGTTAGCATTCTGCTTCTTTGCAGTATCTTCAATTTCATTCACTACCTTCATGTCTTCCATTACTGTGTTTTCCAAAATTGTGTTGGTGACTATTTCTGGTGATTCTGCATTTATTTTCCTTTTGTCATTCTGGTAATCTAGTTCCTGGTCTGACTTTAGGTCTCTTATGGCTTGTGGTAATTTGATGTCTCTTCATTTACTACCGGTTTCATGCTTTGTTTGAGCTGACATTTCTTGTTTCAGATCTTCTATGGCTTTTCTTTTTTTTATGTTGGATTATGGCCATTGTTTCTTCACAGTAACTTCGGTCTTCTCTCATTTCTTGGATAAAATCGATCATTTCTGCTGACCTGGCTTCATGAGGCTTTCTCTCCTGGTGGGCTTTGGTTACATCAATAGTCTCTCTTTGCTTGGGAACAGATACTTCTTTGAAACCATCAGCTTGAATGTCCAAAGTAGTACTAATCTTCTCAATATTTAATTTTCTTCTTTTAATTTCAACAATCTCTCTTCTAAATTCCTTCATCATTTCCATAAATTCTGCATCTCTTTTAATTTCAACAATCGCTCTTCTAAATTCCTTCATCATTTCCATAAATTCTGCATCTCTTTCTGCTTGGTCTCTTTCGTCTTTCATCATTTGTTCTGCTCGATCTTGACTTTCTTTCATCATTTCTTGCATGAGTTGCAAGATCTGCTTTTTTTGCTCTGGCGGCATTGCTTCTATGTTTTCTTCACAATTCACTTTTTTATTTCTTTAGAAAGATAGTCAATTTTAAATGTCTCTGTGAAATATATTTTAATATTTTCATTTAAACTTTTCTCTTTTTTTTTTGTTTAACATATAGTCACTTATTATTATTTGAAATATAAGGCTTGTTTCTTTCTTCTCTTAGTTTGCTTTAAATGTATTGTCACACCTCTCTCCCTCCTCTCTTCAATTGTCTTCATTTTGCCATTTTTTTGTTGCTGCTGACTGCTGCAGATAACAGGAATTTTTTTTATCATAACATGTATGTGTATGATCTATTGGAATTCAAACTGCCTTGTTGCTTGACTTTTGGTTGTTTTTCTGCACCTATAAAAGACTCTTACAAAAAAAATTGATTAGTGATTTGTTTCAGCAATATCATATATGTTTGCTCATTACAATTATACATGGCAAAATAGTGTAAAATTAATTTTAAACTCTCTCTCAACCCCTAACATCCTGGTTTGAACTCGTTTTAACACGTAGTTTATTATATTACTGTTGGCACATTTATATGGCGCCAGTCAACAGGATATAACAAAAAACAATTCCAAATACATCTGGGCTACTCAACTAGTAAATATAACTAAGTATTTGTTACACATTATAAACTCAATTACATATATAATGTACAGAGAATGAATGAAACATGAAGTGCACCTTGTTACAATCAAGGTTTATAACTTATGGCTGAAATACATGGGTTTTATTTGCAAAATATTTTTATTTTCACGTATATAAAATAAAAAACACATTTTATATATTTATAAAACCAGATACAGAAAAAAAATTCACTTATGGTTGTAACACATGGGTATCAAAATTCTTTTCATTTTTAAAAACGAGATTTTTTACATTTGTAGCTATAAACATAGAAAACAATATTTTTCTATAGTTGCAAAACCAGATACAACAAAAACCATTTACATTTATGGTTGCAACGCATAGACATTGGTTTTTATCTAAATTTTCACATTTTCTGTATATAAAATCAGAAAACAAACTCAGGTAGGAAGAAAATATACATATCTATCATCAATGATCTCTTACAACCTTTTTTTAAAACATACATATAAACAGAATTCAGTACTCAGGGTATGTGGGTGTTTATATCGAAGCCCCACTTGGGAAGCCAAGCCCGGAAAAAAAATCCATTGTACCGGTCAAAATAGTATGCTCACTTAACAAGATTCAAATTCTAAGCAAAAGTACCTCGAATCCGATCATACTCGAGATACACAGGTCTGGAGCAATCCTGAATTCTAACCTATTTGCCTATTCTTCGAATCTCTGACCAAATAAACAACAATTCTGATGACACAGTAAAATTATTTTAAATCCGTGCCCAGAAGCAAAGTGGAAGAGCATAAGATCAAACTGATGATGATGATCGAGGTCGGAGTAGCCCAGGAATTACATTTAATATAGTTATTTATTCACTAATGCTAAGCTATTAGCTAAAGAAAATAGTTCTAAATATTAACTAGAAAATAATAATTCAAAAACAAACCAGGATTTACATGAAATTATATATATATATATTTAATAAATATAGAAAACGCATATATATGTTACAAAATTGCTTATACATTTTGAGAACTTGGGATTTGTTTTATAAAATCCCCTTTACATCAATTATTCCATGAATATAATTTTATAGAATGTGTTATAAATTGAGCGGGGTTGATATGCCAATTTACAAATGTTCACAAAGAAAATGCTGTGGATGTACAAAACAATCTACAAGATCGGAACAGATTCGGATTACTGAAAGATACATGATGATTTAACATTAATCAAATGTAAATGTACGGTCTCAATCATTTATTTACAATCTTAAAATCATTACATATGTTTGATAGGCATTGTTTGGACATAGCGTCTTTAGAATAAGTATACATAAAAAACAAACAATGTGCAATATTTACGAGAATAAATTCTACAAATTGATTTACGTCTCTGGAAATCTATAATGCTTTTTTTTAAACGAAAGCAGTTTTAAGATTAACCTACTGAACGTATTTTTACGAAATGAATCATTATCTTTAACACATCATTGCAACTTACCAAGGTTAGACAGACGGATGACCAAATTAAAGAGCAAAGTAACAGTACTAGCATACAATAAAGAAATAAGGCCTCATGGCAATTGGATATTTTATCATTTAAAAGAATACTTGAGACGAACTTAGATTTGATATGTCCGCGCATTCTGGCGGAGCGATAGAGAAGGAGTGGCTTGGTTTGAGAGCCCAGTATCTGGTATGTGCTGTAATTCACAGCACATAATTTTATAAACCTCACATTCCACAGGAAGTAGTGTTCCTAATTACGAACGATTTTTAAAAAGTAGGACATCCCTAATGACAAACAGTCGAGCAATGGAAAAGATAAAATATCAGAATAAAGGAAATTGTATGCCAGCAACGTTATTGGACATGAATATATTTTTTATAATATAATCTTCATATAATATTTTTTTACAACTTGGAAATTGTCTAACCTTTCGTGCAATAATCTGTTTTCAATTCTGAGTTATTTAACTAATCATAATGAATGATAACGCTTCTATTTATAATATTATTAAACTAACAACATTTATAAAAAAAATCGATTCCCAAATACATATTAAATGGTAGAATTCGCCCTTCAGGCACCAGCAAAAAAAAAAGAATGGATTAATTATGTGAAGGTTCACAATCTTTTTAAAATAGAAATTTAAAGACAACATCAAAGCAGCAAATTTGGCAAAATTCATCCACAGTAAAAGTTTTTAATTGACTTTAAGAATCATGAATTTAAAATGAAACCCAAACTCGTGAGCAATTTCTATTTAATATAAACAAAACGTTATTGATAAGTTTTAAACAAAGCCCACACTTTTTCCAAGTAAAACAATTATTTTCGCCTTTACTCATGAATTTAGCGATTTTGGCATATTAAAGAAAATAAATTATATCTACACATTAAACAAAATACATGAAATCTTAATGGAATTGCACACACATATATATAATTTAATTAAGCATGAAAGGTAAGTTAAAATACATGATATTAATAAAAGATTACTCAGATAGAGTTTAAAAGCAAAATTAGCAGAAGCTTATAAAATAATTTATAAATTAAGATATGAAGGTTGAACTATATAGATTACAAATTACAAAAGTATTGACTTATAAAGGCAGGTCCACGTTAAAAGATTACTTAAGAAAAAAACAGCATAGTGGCATCATTAGCAATCAGCAGTCAGAAGTAATCATGTTGTATGGTCAGCTAGATGGAACATGGCAGTGGCAGGCAGACAGTTCTTCGAGAAAAGAAGAAAAAGGTGCTAGATTCACTACTCATGCTTCATCGCGCAGGACTTGCACCGGCTTCTTAAAGTTAAGGTCTTGAAACGCTGACGAAAATGTCAACTCACTGAAAGATAACTAAATCAGAAAGTCTAAAAACTAACTTCCTTTGTTCTGTGGTTCCTTTTATAACATTTTAATACCGCCCACAATGCAATTTCATATACCAACCTTATTTCTGGAATCCCTTTAAAAACAACATTTAATTAGCAAAATATTTTCAATAGATAAGGCTTGAAATATCATTTTTAACTATTTTAAATCATTCGACAACAACTGATAAACAATTTGTTTTTTCGATTTTAATTAAGATTTATAAATTTTAAGTATAGACAATGATCTGACTAGTGATAAAGATAATTTCAGTATTTCAAGCTTTCCCCATTTTTCTTTGTTGTTACAGTAAATACACATAGATATAAAAATAATTACAAATATATAAGCAAAGGTATTTTCCAGCAATAAACATAGCAATAAAATTATTGCTTTAGACATAATATATATACCATCACACAAACTACTGTTTCATTTTTACTAAACAAAAATTAATTTACTAATCTTTCTAATGATTCGGCATACAGTGTGTGAGTGAATAGCATATATTTATAGCAAGGTCTGAATTACGGACCCCTAGGAGGTTAGTCTAGATGGTGAAACATGAAGCATTGATGATGATTAGACATTGATTGACTTAGTAGTAGTAGTAGTAGTAGTAGTAGTAGTAGTAGCAGCAGCAGCAGTAGCAGTAGTAGTAGTAGTAGTAGTAGTAATGATGATGATGATGATGATGATGATGACAATGATAATAATAATAATAAAACCCTCTGCTATTTACTAACGCTTCATTTATTACTTCTGGATAATAATGTATTATTATTTTTTAAACAATGAATTATTAGTAAGTGGATAAGTAAATAATAGATAGATGGAATGCAATAAATAAACATTATTTATCACCCAATAAAAAAAGTTTCAACCCTTTTAATAAAATAAAAATATGTAGTACAAACAATACTATTAAACTAAATATGCATAGAATATCAGTAATGTAGGCTATATACCCAAAAGATCACATGATTTTCAATTAACAAATAATGTGATGAGGCAATAGTTTTGAAAAGATTGAAACATTCTATTATTGTTAATTTTCTTAGTGTCATTCTAAAGTAGCAACCTTCCTGCAGGTTTTTAATATTCTTAAGAAACTAATAAGAACTAGAACTTATTGATATCATGTTTTAAAATTTTAATCACTGAATATATTCTCATAATATCAAATGTTATATTTGAGTAAACAATTCAATGCAAATAATGTCTTTTCTAAAACTTTTATAAGTAGTTGATGCAATTTACTATGCTGCAACCATTTCCAAACCAAGATTGTTTATTTAGTTGAATTAGGTTAAATGTTTTCTATAAACAATTTGAAATGAAATTAGTTAATACTTGATACAGAACTGATAAAAGAATGATAATTATCTAATTTTAAATATTTTATTTTTTAGATGGAAAGATAAAAAAAATTCAAAAAAAAGCTGCTGACATTAAAATAGTGACTAATTTCATAAGACAATTTAGTGTGATAATTCATAATATTTGAAGACCACTCATGGTCGTCTTTAGAAATAAGTGGAAAAATCACAAAGACCATTATAGATAAGTATATGAAACTACTATTGACTGTCATCTTTTTCAAAATAGTCTAGTTTATTAGAGCATCACCTTAAAATTCAGTATTTATGAATTTAAATATTCTAGTTCTCTTCCTATGCTAAAACTCATTGGTCAGTTTAGGAACATCTGAAGAAGAGAAAATAATAATACTATTTGAAATATTACATTATATACTACATTGCATGCCATTACTGACAATTGGTCATATTTCAAAAGATTTTAAAAAAGTTGAATTTATATAAAGAAATTTAACAATTAATATTATATCTATGGAAACAGTTCAACATATAATTATTATTAAAATATCACAAATGTTTAGTTAAACAATATTAAGATCATTAGTCAGAAAATGCATATTTTGTATTAGTTAAAGTATCAATGAATGTCCTTTTTCACATGGACTTTTTTAAAAATAATTACAAAATAGTTTTTCTTTCACCAATATTTCACAGGTCAAAATTCTATTTTATTACTTTATTAAATCTAAATTTACATACATTACTTTCATCTGTCATAGAGCTAAATAAAATTCCTCTGCATCATCATAGTAAAAATTGGTTAAAAAATAAATACAAATCAATTACATTGATGTCTTGATTAAATAGGTTAACCAAACTGGGTATTTATCTAATGTTCACAACTTAATGTATTATTTCTAATAAATTCTACGTGTTTTACCAATATTAAGTGCATTAAGAGTATATAGTATCTGCCCAGTTTTAAGATAGTTTCTTTATCTTTCCTTTTCAATCCACCTAATCCCCAATTACTTCCAATTCACATAATTATATATATACATATAGGCAGGTAAGTAGAGAGGAAAAGGAAGGGATGTAAGTAGATAAGGAGAGAGGGAGGAAGGGAGGGAGATAGATAGATAGACAGACAGACAGACAGACAGACAGACAGACAGACAGACAGACAGACAGACAGACAGACAGACAGATAGATAGATAGATAGATAGATAGATAGATAGATAGATAGATAGATAGATAGATAGATAGATAGATAGATAAGATAGATAGATAGATAGATAGATAGATAGATAGATAGATAGATAGATAGATAGATAGATAGATAGATAGATAGATAGATAGATAGATAGATAGATAGATAGATAGATAGATAGATAGATAGATAGATAGATAGATAGATAGATAGATAGATAGATAGATAGATAGATAGATAGATAGATAGATAGATAGATAGATAGATAGATAGATAGATAGATAGATAGATAGATAGATAGATAGATAGATAGATAGATAGATAGATAGATAGATAGATAGATAGATAGATAGATAGATAGATAGATAGATAGATAGATAGATAGATAGATAGATAGATAGATAGATAGATAGATAGATAGATAGATAGATAGATAGATAGATAGATAGATAGATAGATAGATGTAATATTACTTTAATATAGCAAAATTGGTATTTTGTGTTTTTATATGTAGACTGAAATAATATAACTCCAAAGAAATAATATATATCTTCTGTCACTTCTGTTTTCTGATATACTGTTTAATTATTATAATAAAGAGAAAACATTGCTAATTAAAATTATATAAACATAACAAATGACAAGTTTTGCAATATATTCTATTCGTTATTTTAATAATTAAATGATGTTCGTGTTTAAATTGATCATGTTGATGACATCTGAATAAATTATTATATAATGGTAACTATAATGATTCAATGCAAAAGCATTTAAAGGCAGCTCACAAATTAAAAAAAATAAATTCTAATAAATTTGTATTATTTTATAACAAACCAAAGTGAACATTCATTAAACGACAATAAAAAGTTGTCAAACCTATTATAATTTAGCGTGTATGTTCACCCTTCCACCTTCATTGTAAACAACTGTAAAATATATATATATATCTTTCTATATATATATATTTAAGTGATAAATACATCTGCCTCGCATTTTATAGGCTGGAATTCAAATACAGGTGGAATATAAAAATCTTTTCAGGTAAATGAACTCCATGTTTAAAACAATTTTCAAATCCAGGATAAGATGACCTACATCTTTCAGTTAAGTATATTAATCGGTGATTTTATCTAGCAGATTTTTTTTTATCAGCCACTTGTAAATAAGTATCTAACAGATCAACATCATAGATACTTTACAAAATTATTAACTTAATATAAGATAATAATTAACATCTATAAGTAGAAAATTGATAAAGGATCGTATAAGCTATATTTAAAAATAATATGGCTTTTTGAGTAACAAAGCCAATTTTGATTTAAGGATTGATTCAAATAATCGTCTTTCACAAATAAGTATTTAAATAGAGGCTGTTTAAAGCTACAGAACATTATCAATGGAAAAAATAAAAGCACAGAAGGTTTTACAACTATAGACATATGGTTGGCTTTAAATATTATATAGAATTGTTTTCAAAAGGAATTATTTTTTCCGGTTATTTTGTATATTGAATATGTGTGGGCAATATATATACATTTTTATCTTGTTTTAAAAAATGGCATATTATTTGAATAAAAAAAATTTTATATGATTTATTTTACTTTTATATATATATAAATAGTTGTAAAGTAATACAATGAGAACAGTAATAACATCAATCCCCCAACAACTCTTCTAACAAGAATTCTAAGATTTGTTTTTAAAAAATTATGAAGGAATGTCAAAATGATAAATGGTATTTTAAAAAGAAAAAAAACAACATACAAAAGAATCATATTCTAAGTTCTTGATTTCATATATAAAATATAAAAAAGTTTTGATACTTATGAATTACAAAAAATGAATAAAAAGAATACACATGGCAGATCATGTACATAAAGCAATTCAAAAGAATCTAAAATAAATAAGAATTTTTAAAAATGACGCAATTTTAAAATTCTGATATAAAATCTAAATGATTATTTTACACAATCATTTATTTCACTAAAGAAGAGACTTTAACAACAAAAAAAATGATTATTTTTCAGTAAATTGCTCAATTTGCTCTAACTAAAAAAAAAAAAAAAAATTCTCTAATTCAACATATATTTTTGTTTTCGGTTATTATAAGAAAATATTATAAAAATTTAAAAAAAGACTATACTCACGAAAAAGAAAAATATACGTTTTGAAAAAAAAAAATAATGATGAACATTACAAAGATATATAAATTACACAAATATTATGTATATACATTTAAAACCGATTTAATTTCTTCTTTATACACACATGATGGGATTATATGGTGAATATAGTTTATTCATTTAATTTATATACAATAAAAAAGAGTAATATAAATTTTGCATTGAGGTATTTGATTATTCACCCTTCTTTGAAGTACTGAAGATGAGCAGAAACCAGTTCCTATCTTATGAGAGGATTTTAAAATGGAAAAATATCAAGCTATCACCTCTGACATGGAGATACTAGTGTTCAATGCCTTTATATCACCTAATAAGTTAAGGTTGTTTGTGAAATAAATATATACTGAGAAAGGTTGGGCTCAATCTTTATGCTCCTAGAAAAAATGTGATTTAATGAAGTTTAAGATGAAATGTGCATTGATAAAAATGTGAATAAATATAATTACCCCTCATTATAACAAATTAATGATGCAAAATCTTTTAGTACTAAGTTGAAATTATAATAAGCAATTTAATGATAAAAAATTGTTTTTTAATAATTAATTATTCCAGACTTTGGAAATAAAATTGGAATATATTTTACGAGAGTTATTTTTCTAGGCCTTGATTTGTGATATAATACATATATATTATAGAAGTTAGCCCTCACTATGAATTTGACAAAAAAAAAAAAAAGGGATCCACGCCTGCTTTTTAAAAAAGTTTTTTCCTCCCATTTTTATCATTTGGATGAAAATTATCACTTTATAAATAGAGATCTGTGTTGTCTATTTTCTTTCATGTGTAAAGTTGTTTTCACTTTAAACTGATTATTTTTTTAAAAGTTGTTGAAGATAAAATATTTTACATTAAATAAAAAGGTTATTTTTAATAAAAATAAAAAGGGCATTGAAATAATATGGACAATTATTTTAATTTTAATATTTGACAAAGAATATTTGTGTATTGATGTGTGTAGATATAAGATTTAAATTTAATAAAATTATATAAAAAATAATTATTTAACTTATATTTTTATTATTTTTTGTTAATATTAAAGTTCATTTCAGCAATAATTGAACATAAGGCATTCAACAACAAGTGTTCAAAGTGTGTGTGTGTGTACACAAGACAGACAATGGAAAATTTTAACATCATTTGATTTCTAGGAGATAACCATAGTAATTTCCAATGGCATTAATTTTGCAGAATGAGGAATTGTTTACCCTTAACAAAAAAAAATAGGTACTTGACAAGAAATTTTGATCCAACTAGATTGTCTTCTATTAGTATAGTTTTCAAAAATGGCAATAATACTAAAGTTATTAACTATGATAGATGCCTAAATAATGATGATCCAATGGCTTGTGAAGCCTCCATTCCAGTTGACTACATTACTGATAGGTCTCTGTGGTGTAATATTAAAACAAAAAACTTAAAAAAATAAAAGCCTATCTAACAAAAAGTAAAATATGCCTTTTCTAAACCTAAGCACTAAAGAATTTACATTTTAAAGATATCCAGAGGGACCAATTAATAGTTTGTCAACATTTCAAATAATTCTTAAATTTTACATCCACCTGTAATCCTCTAAACAAGTTCTTGGAAACAATAGACTTTTTATCTAGAACTTTTAAAACTTAACAAAAATGAGCTTTCTTTTGGTAAATCTTTGCTTTATTATTTTGTCAACAAGTATCACCAGGGAAACCCAATGATGATCAGATTAAAAATGAACTTTGAATTCAGAATTTAAGACTTAAAAAAAGGAAATAAAGTCATTACTTCCATTAATAATAATTGTATTGTGAATTGTTGCTATGAATTTTTTTGCTCTTAGATCTTGCAAAGAAGTGTTCTTTGAAAACAACAAAGATAATATTTACAAAGATTTTTTTTTGCTTTATATGTAATACATGTTTGCAAACATTCCATATAATATTTTTGGTGTGAATGGTTATATTTATTTAAAGGTTATATAATTATCATTAAAATCTATTGTCATTATAAATTTTAAACGTTACAAATACATTGTTCCAAGGTAAAAGGAATCATACTGGTTGGTAAATTTAGTTTGTTACATGAATAATTTGAATAGTAGTTATTGTATACTTGGTATTGTCATATGCAGTAATATATAAATTTTATTTGTAAAAAAAAAATGGTTAATTCCTCTTATTGCAAACTTGATTTATGTGAGAGATGTGAATTTCTCTCATTGTGTAGCTATTTTGAGTTTTTTGGAGAGATGATAAAATTCCTATTATATGTAAATGAGAATGTGCATGAATATATGTAGTAATGTATTTACTTTACTTTTACCACTTATTAAATAAGCTATTACTTGTGATCCTAACTTAGTTTGTTTAGAAGCTTGCTATATTATATTTTATATCAGTACTTAAGTTCGATGTAAACTTGTACCTCCAAAATACATATATAAAGTATATTGTAAATTATTTATTTGCTTTATTATCAAACAATTTAATAAACACATGTAGGCAAAGAATAATGAATGGAGTAATAATATTACTAAAGCTAGACAATTTTTGGAATCTAACAACTTGAAATGCATTAAAGAGGATAAAGGAAACAGGTTTGTCATTATGAGCAATGAAAAATACCAACAGAAAATGTCAAACAAAATTCTGAACCTAAAGTTTGAGGCTGATGCAAATTTCAACCTGAGATTAAACAGAGAAATTCATCACCACAATACTCAGGAGTCCTAAGGATAAAGGCATGACCAGAGCAGAGTATTACCACATATACCCATCTGCTACTACACCTTCAGAATGTTTGGAAATGCCAAAGTTCAGAAAGAAGGAACAAAACTTCAACCCATGACTTTGGCAGGGTGCAGTATAAAGAAACTGCAAAACTAATTAACGAGTGTTTGGTTGACACTATAGGATTTGGAGACTATGTTATAGCATCATCATTTGAGTTTGTAGACAAAATATGAGATATACAAATAGACTAAAAGTGCAAATTAGCAGCCCCAGATGTGAAAGAGCTATATGGATCAGTGGACAGAGAGCACTCAATTGACATAGTCAAAACAGAATTGATTAATGAGCAATGCCCAGATAGTAAACTTACTTTATTATGGCCTTTTTGAAATGGATGAATGAAAATATTTACACTATTTTTGAAGAAAAATGGAACAAAATGAAGCAAGGATGGCCGATGGGACTGCCCATCAGTGGCATAATGGTCAGCATCTTCTTGAACTACCATGAAAAACAGATAATACCAAACATACAAACAAATAACCACACAACATCACTTCCCAAAAGAAACACAATCATAAACATCACCGAAGAATTGCAGCAATTGTCCAAACTCATACTTAATACCACATGGGAGAATGATCAACACCATCTAAAATACCTGGACTTAGACATACAAAAAAAAGATACATGTTTACTGTACCGCATGATCATTACACCCCTAGAAATTAGAGGATACGTGCATCAGAGTGCAATAGCACCCAACGCACATAAATACGCTGGACTGAATAATGCACTTCTACATAGAAATAATTACTTATGCAAATGTAACACAGATAAAAGAGATAACAAATTAAAGCACATCAATGAAGTAATATCTGTTGGTTATAAATATAAAAGCATAATCAAAAAATAGCATGGTTCCAAGTGAAGATAAATCAGCAAATCACAATCAGAGATAATAAACCAGGAATAACCATACCATATACACCTAACATTGCCAAACATTTAGTAAAAACACCATCAAAAAAATTTACTGTTGGATTCTGCACTTCAACCAACACCAATAGCCTCATAAACAACTCAAAAGACAAACTAGATCTTAAATCAACATCTCAAGTGGTATATCAAATACAATGCCCTCAGGCTGGATGTAGAGCCATGTATTATGGGGAAACAAAAACAACCATCACAAACAGAGCATCCCAGCACATATATATATATATATATATATATATACATAAAAGAGCACTGAATAACAAAGAGACTACATCAACATTCTTGGAGCATTAAAAGACCACCGGTCATAAATTCAAACCTGCCAACCCCATAATGTTGTGCAGAGAGAAATTATCAAAGGCAGAAAATAAAGGAAGCATATTTGATAAATAATGACACTCAATCTATCAATAAAAAAGACACTTGTTTCACCATTTCAAAAAGATAAACAAATTAATCCTAACAAAATTAAACAAAATAAAATACTAAAACACAGCACCTAACCAATTAGCATAAATTAAAATACTCCCCATTATTATCAACTGCACTCAGTTATGAATATAAAACCATGGAGCTTTAAAAGTGCTAAGCATAAATAAATATTGATAGACATAGCTTCTCTAACAAGTATAAAAGCACATAATTTTTGGTAATATTTTTTATATAACCTTTGTCATATCTGACCTTCCTCTAGAAGTGGATTATTCCAGATTCCTTGCCTGATTGTCTAGCACCCAGTCACTATTGTTGGAGTTCATGCACATAATTTGAGTGTTCCCAGTAAGGTAGGAGATCTGACAGTAAATAGTCAGCATTTTTGGAGGCAGGGCAGAGAGCGTTAACTTCTGTCAACCTGAATGACTGAATGTGCTCTCCAGGAAAACCACTGCCTACAGCAAGGGTGTCTTCACTAGTCATTACTGACACATCTACACAGTGAGGCAAGTCCACCTGGGACTGTAAACTGCTATGGCTGCAGTTGACTCAAGGCAAGCTGCCTGAGTGCAGCTGGAAGAGTCTGAACTAGAGTAAACTAAAGAAAAGCTTCCAGTACAGCCAGAACAGTCTTATTTGAACTCATGAGGCAGGTTAATCATTTAGCTGGAAGTGAGTTTCATCACTCAGTATGATTATCTCATTATTAATAGTATAAACTATATTTATATTATTGATTAACTAATGTGTGTGTATTTTGTAACTAATAAATTATATATATTAATTTTTGAGTAGTTTGTCATTACTTTTTTCTGTTGGTTTGGAACTGAACCTGTAAATCAAATCAAACACAACAGATCTGGCACAGTCAGACATAAGAATTTTTCCCTCATGGCTGGAAAAATTAGAGTTAAACATATAAAGTAAATATGCGAGTGCATATATTGTGGCCATAATTACATTAAAATCACTTTTAAATGTGTCAAATAAAAATTGACCACAAATATAAAGGCATGTCAATTAAAAGCTCAACCAATCATGAGAGTGTTACTCACAATACAATGATAAAGCTCATGCTAGTGGTTTAAAAGCTTCATTGAATTACTTACAACAACATAGTTGTAAAAATAAAAATTAAGAATGGTAATTCTGAATAAAATAAAAATAATTATGAGTGATAACTCACATAATTAAATAAATATGGCTAGTGCAATTGGCTCTATGGAAGCTTTTGACCTGGATCAACCTGAGAGCTAGTCAAATTATAAAAAAGCACTTGATACTTTACCTACAGGCTAACCAGATAAAAAAATCTGAGGTAAAGTTAGCCATTCTAATGACCATAATAGGTCCACAGATGTACAACATAATCAAATCTTAATCTATTGCAGCAACCCCAGTTGACCTGGATATTGACAGAATGTTGACAATTCGCACAGAGTATTTTTCCTGTAAACCTTTGAATATAATACTGATATACCATTTTAATCTCAGTATGCAAGAACAGGGGGAAATAGGTAGATAATTTGTAACAAGAATCTGAACATTAGCCATGAAATGTGATTTCAAAGACTTCATGAATGAAGCACTTTGTGATTGTTTTATTCATGGCATAAATGATCATAATTTGAGGCTGAAAATGTTGATGATTCTGAACCAGGCAGGATTAGCAGAGACTAGAATTACTAAATATGAGATTCAAAAAATGAGCATAACACTAGGTTGGCCAAATACTCAGTCAGCTCAGAGAACTCAGCATCAAATAGGCCAAGGCTTTGCTATACATGCAATGAACAAATGCACAGGTGTATAGAATGTCCATACTATGATGCAACATGCACATTTTGTAAGTGAGTCAGACATATAAAAGTGGCATGTCTGAAATTGAAATGACAAATGGCCAATATGAGAATGGAAAAAGCAATTCCAAAAACAGTAAAGGCAATTGTAAGAAATCTAAATAAGTTGTCTGTATAAATATATCAAAGACAAACCAGTCTGGATTTATACAGACTGTTATAATTATTGATACATCAGTTAGGATGGAACTTGACACAGGGTCAGCATTGTATACAGTTTCAAGAAAGACATGGGTAATTAATTAATAAAGAGAATAAATATATACTGCACCCCAGCAGTAGGTTAATACAGACTATCAAGGGAATAAAATCAAACTATTGGGTCAAACAAAACTAAAAATTACTATGCCTAACAAGACTATACACCTGCCACTGGTGGTAGTATCAGGTGAACATAGCAACTTATTAAACCATGACTGGTTGAGTCACTTAGGCTTTGCAGTGACAAAGATGAACTAGATCACAACACTAACTAAATTAAAATCTGATTACTCAGAAGTCTTCAACAAAAAGCTGATAACAAAAATGGATACGGAAGCTGGAATATCATAATTGCCAGGACTCTGCTAGTGCAGCACTCTAAACTGAGCACAGCAATAGGAAAAACTCCAGTAGAACTGCTATTCAACAGACCATTAAGAACTATCCTACCAACCTGAATCCTGATGCCAAACTTGAACAAGAAGAGAAAAATAAAATAAAACTTCAAATAGGTACACAAGTACTATCTCGTATGTACTACAGATCCACAAAATGGATACCAGCAATGGTGACTCAACTAAAGGAGCTCAATACTGTCATTGGGCAAACATCTCAACCAGCTAAGACTCAAACACCCAACAGAAGCTGACAAAAGCAATAACCAACCTGGGACAAGTACATCAAGCAGGAAAAATAAATATCAAAGTCAAGATGACAGAAAACATCCAGGAAAACTTTCCTCAAGTGAAGAAGAAGAAATCAAGAACAGTGATGAATGGAAGCCACCAACAACGTGGACAATATGTTGTCCAATGCATCTCGATGACTACATTCTCCAAGGCTAATTCTAGTGAGGGGGGATGTCATATCTGACTTTGTCTTTAGAAGTGGACTATTCCAAAATCCTTGCCTGATTAGCTAGCTCCCAGTCACTATCCAATGGGAATAAATCTTTCATTGGGGTTTGCACTCTGAATCCGAGTAATCCCAGTAAGATAAAAGATCTGGCAAGAAATAATCAGCCTTTTTGGAGGCAGGGCAGATAGCATTAACTTCTATCAACCTGAATGACTAAATGTGCTCTCCAGTGAAACATCTGTCTAAAGCAAGTGTGCCTTCACTAATCATTACTGATATGTCTATGCAGTGAGGCAAGTCCACCTGGGATTGGAAATTTCTATGACTGCAATCAACTTAAGGCAAGCTGTCTGAGTGTAGCTGGAAGAGTCCAAACTAGAGCTAACACAAGACAAACTGTCCAGTACAGCCAGAAGAGTCATACTTGAATTCAGGAGGTGAGCTAATCATATAGCTAGAAGTGAGTTCCATCACTCGGTACAACTATGTTATCATTAATTGTATAAACTATATTTATATTATTGATTAACTAACCTGTGTATTTTGCAACTAATAAATTATACATATTAATCATTGAATAGTTTGTCAATAATTTTTCTGTTGGTTTGAAACTAAACCTTTAAATCAAGCCAAACACAAGTACCTTGCTTAAATTTCTTTTTTCAGCTTATAGATGACAGCACTGAAAATAAATAGCACAATTTCACTTTGGATGTTTTTAAAAATTTTCTTTTAATACTTTGAAAAGCTGAAGTAACTTCTTAAATATGTTTGTTATTAATGAGAATATAAAATCACATAAAAGGTCAATAAAATGTATATAATGTTCATTAATTTTTTTGTTAGTAATGAGAATATAAAATCACATAAAGGTCAATAAAATGTATATAATGTTCATTAAATTTGGTTTTCTTCTATTTCCTTTATAAGCTCAACACTTATTATTGATTTTGGTCACATGCATTAGATTTGCTATGGCATTGTGATATTTAGCCTGAGATTTGCCAAGTCATATTAAATTACTATTAGACGATATAATATTGTAATATAAAGAAGAAAATGATGATATTTACATTAAAAGGACTTTAGGGTTATTTGATCATTTAATATATATATATATATATATATATATATATATATATATATATATATATATATATATATATATATATATATATATATATATATCAGGATCAATAAAATGCCCCTATCATTTCGATGTATTTTTATTTGAAATACTCAGATATGTCAAAAAAGAGGCTTAGATAATAAATATGTGTTACCTTATTATAAGTGTATCTAGTCACACACAATTTTGGCTTATTCAGATTGTAAAAAATATTAAATAAGAAAAAAAAACCTCATTTCTCATTAACTTTATACATATGGTACAGATTTGCTACTCAAATACACGTAATATTTGAAAAACCAGCTTCCAGCATTATTTATCGTTACAGTATATAAAATATATCAACTAACTAAATAAATATAAATAAAACAAATACAATTACTTTTCTATATAGCCACTTTAATATTTCAACCAGAATGGATTCTACCAAAACTTAAATGTCAAATATTATGCAAATCTGCTAATGCAATTAATTCCTATATATTAAAATCATTTTTTTTTTTAAAAAAAAAATTTCTTAATCAATCAATCAGTGAACCATTATGATGAATATTTTACAATCATTATTTTAGAAAAAGCTCCCCCCTCCCAAAGTGTTAACTACATTCTTATAAAACTATAAAAATAATAAATTGTTAATATATATATATGTCTAAGTCAAAATTGCATATAAAAAATTATGAGTTCAAAAGATTGCACATTCAAATTAAATTTCAAATATATATATTTATATAAAGGGGGAAAAAAGGATATACAGCTATTCTTCGCATAGTACTTGTCCATTGTGTGAGGATTCACCTACTATTTTGATTTAGAATCAGTTATTCATTACAATGGTCATACAAAAAAATTATTTTGATGTCATTTTGAAGAATCATGATATCCTAAGAATAATTATTAATGCTATGTCATTCAAAAGCTAAATAGCGATTTTCATACTGAAATTAAAATACTGTACTGTAGATTCAAGTAAATTCATAATACAAAATGTAGTACACATTTTTAGTGGTGTATACAATATTTTGATTATAAACTTAAAAATAGAATTAATGAATCTACAGTACAGTATTTTATTTATTTTTTATCCAGCATCTTTGGCACAACAATCAGTTCTTCATTAATGATATATCCAAAATAAAGATTTTCATTGTTAATGATTACAAAGTTCCCTCAAAACGTGCTTCATTCATACTTTAATGATATACAACAAACAAATACATTATTGCCACATTAAGGTTTAAAATGTGTATTTTAGTTTAAAAACTATGCACAGTATTTATTTACTTTTATAGATTACAATTTTTACCAACAGTACTTTGCTTGCAGCAAAAAAAAAAAAAAAAACAATCATTGAATTGTAATTTACTTATTGTAATTGTTATTTTGAAAGAGAAAAAAATCATTTCATAATAATGAACTTAGTATGATCAAAATTTACTAAATCTAAATTAACAATAACACATTCCATTTGCTAAATTTTAAAACATCTCCTATCATTATTGCACATGTATAAAAATGTAGAACTAAACAAAAAAATGAAAAAAATGTTCAGCTTACAACTGTTACCATAAATATATTTTCACTTTAAAATATATATATTCAAAAGTATACACAAATAAACTGAAAAAGATTCATACCTTTAATATCTATTTAAATAATTTGACTGCACTAATCCAAAATTTTTTAAGTCATTTCAAAGAACATGTCTACTTCACTTAATAAAATGTGATATATCATGGAAAAACAATCACAGATAGCATGCATATATCATATAAAGTGATCTTTATTTATATCTATATAATACATATTGCAAAAATTGCCTGAATTTAAATCTTGATTATAATATGCCATCAAAGAATGCATTAGACTTTTTTCTTTTTTAATGTATCAGAATTTTTTTTTAAAGTGGTTTGGACAATTTAAATTAAGCTAATTTTGCTATTCTTACATTAATGATAAATAACAAGTCTATAATCAATAGAATAAGTTTTTATTACATATTTTTTTTAATTCTAAATAATTTCTTGTAAGTAATATAATATAGTAGCACAAAATCGAAAAAAAATAAAAACTTCAGTATTGATTTTTTTTTTCCCAGCACAATGAGAAATGGCTGCATGAAAGAACACATAAAATTGTTTACTTTCACTTTCTCATCCATTTTGGTATACTTTTGGACAGTTAAAAGACACACTTTTTTCTAGAAATTCTGTTTACATTTCCAATTAGAATCATAGCATAACTAATATGACCATGAAAAAATGAAGCAAATCTCTGCATTTGGAAACAGCATTGGATATCTTAAGTTGACTAGAAAGAGAAAAAAATAGGTTTGTCCACCTTTACTATTCCTGCTACTTTTAAAAACAAAATAAAACAAAATGCTCAAATCATGGTAGGTGTTATAGCAGTCTGGGTGGATCATAAGTCTTAATGTATCTGCCATACAGGGCGCAACCAGGCTATTTGAACCTGGAAAATTTATATAGTAGGCAGATACACACTGTTAAAGATCCAATTTTTATTTTATTGACCATCAGCCCTTGCCACTAGCTCATGGAGTAGCAGAGGTTTAAAACATATTTATTAAAATACATTTTTAATAAAGATTAAAAAAAAAAACTAGATCACTACTAGTACTAATAACACAACAGATTTTATTCATATATATATATATATATATATATATATATATATAGGTGACAACAACCAAACTTGAAAAATAATTACTATAAAAAAATTATGTTTTATGTTCCATTATTATTATTATTCTTTTCTTTTAAACTTTAATTTTTAATCTTAGAATGTTGAGTATAGATAGGCCACCTAGATGATGCACTTAAAAGATTTTCAAAACATTTGACTTCAGGCTAAAAGTCTGCAGCCACACCAATGCTCATTTCCCAATATATATCAGCAACCAATGCAATGTGAACATGTTAACATAGAACCATGCTGACAGGAATGTGCATCTGACAGCATGATATTATTTGAAGAACTTGACCTTCATCCAATACAGGAATGTACATCTATCTGGCAAAGGAAACATGCATATAAAATAATAAAGAGAAAATGCTACATATGGATGGGAGAGTGGTCTATCATGCTGACTTATAGTCCCTATCCATAGAGCTGAAAAGGGTCAATGTTGTGGGAAGTATTCCACATTTATTTCTATGCCACGACTACCTCTTTGGGGTCATGCATTCAGTTGGGCACATTGCCCTATGTGCTACCACACTTCACATTACATTGATATAAACCTCCATATATCCCTCCACCAGCATTGACACGACTACGAAACAAACAGTTCGAAATCAAAACCCCTTTAAACTACCATATACTTAAATGAGTTTAAGCAGCCATGTACATTCAACTTAAATTTAAGTCAATTTAATAATTTACTTTATTAAAAAAAAAATGTAGTTTAGGGTATTTAACTTATTTTAAAATTACACATTGTATTCAATTTATTTTTACATCAAATAATATATTTGATTTATTTTTAAAATCTAATAATGCACAAATAATGATACATGTTTGATTTTATCTTTAAATTCGTTTGCAATTGCAAACTCCTGCCCTATTACAAACAGATCATATACTAAGCATAAATAAATAAAAAAATATAGTACATATTTTAAAAAGATTATGTTTTACTTTAGATAAGACTTAAAATTGCCAAGTTTATAAAAAAATAAAGTTCAGGTTTCATCAGGAAAAAATCTACAGTTCATATTTAAAGGAAATTAAAGTTCAAAGATTTTAAATTAAAGAGAGGTTATATTTCATTTTTTATCACTTATAATTTATACTTTCCTTTCTCTGGGCTTGTTCCTTCATGACGAAGATCTGAGTTTACGCAAGGGCCATTTCTTGTGGACGATGACAATTTATGAAGATTTACAATGATTTCTGAAGACATTACCAGTGGTTCAATCCTGGGATCCACGGAGATGAAAGCTGCCCTTGGCCAGCCGGTCCAAGGGATATGCGATTAAACAGATTACATTTTTTTGGTAACAGCAACAATGACTTTTTTAACTTTTCAGAAATGACAAACGATTTCAAAATTCTAATCTAATTAATTATTTCTTTTGAATTTTGCCTTTTATAGTCCTGAAGATCTTATCTAGGAATGTACAGATCCATCAAACATATTCAGTACATTTTCCTCTGTAGTCTGTGTATATCTTGGGTGGGAAAAGCAAGCCTTTTGTTTCTATTTCTTGACTCTTATCTACTTCGTAATAATCTTTTTAATGGTCATTTTGCTCTAAGGATCTGTTTGTAATTTTATTTTCAAGATTAAAAGGTTTTTTATTATATTTATTTCAGATTAGAATTTTTGCTTCAATTCTAAAAAAATTTTTTAACTTATTTTATTTCAATATTTAAATGAAACTTATTAATAAATTAATAATTCATTATTTGTGCATTTTGAATGTCTGTGCTTTTAATTCAGGATTACATATTTATAAAAAAAAATGTAAGTACTAAAATTTAAATGTAACGTATATGTATATCCCATTACAGTGTATTGAAACTTTCCAAAATTATGAAATCAAGGCATACCATGTAAAAAATAATCCAAGAAACATATCAACCATTCATTCTAAACTTTTTCTCTAGATTCTTCACCATCTTCTAGTGCACTCCTCCAAAAATAAACCAATATCATCAAATGATTTAAAAGATGACAATGAACTTTAGAATAAGCAATTTATGGTTCAGAAAATTAGATAATTATATTTGATAACTAGATCACTAAAAAACAATTTTAAGATAAGTATTTGTTATATAGATTTCAGTTGCATTATCATGCATATATTGAAATGATAACTTTCCAAGCCCTTATCATTTCATCATCAAACCTAATGGCATACTCATCTGTGCTAAGTTTGAACCTATTTAATGTTAATAATTTTAAAATTAGCTCATGTCTGTCTAAACAGTATTATATATTTACACGTGAACCAACACTATAATTAGATAGGATTAGTAAAATTATAGTGTACCAAATTCACTTAATATTTATAAAAATGTTTGTTCTATTATTGAAGTTAGAAATAAATTATTAATTTTGTTGTTAATATTGTAAATTCGTATGTGGATATATAATCTGTGCTATATAGAAGGAAAGCATGATTTTAAAATATTTAAAAGCTGTTATCTAAAAAATAATATTAAATGTTTCTTTAAAAATCTGTTAAAAGATTTCTCGTTTTAAATATATTTCAGGGAAAAAGTTTCTTAAAAATATATTTAAAAGTTATATCAAAATATGTTTATAAGTTATTTAAAAAAATATGTTAAAAAGGTTTTCATTTTTAAAAAAAATGTTAAAAAGTTGTTTTTAATAAAATTTTCTTATTTTATGTAAAATTAAAAATAAAAGCTGGTCAAGTAATTAAAAAGATTTTTAGTTGTAAACAAGTGTCATTAAGGACCACACCTGGAATCGGTAAAAGTAAAATTAGTTCAAAATCTTGTTAATTAAAATCTCCTTAGATAAGATAAAGTTATTTTTGAAATCTAAATTGAAAATTGTTTGCAACAAAAAATCTTAATTATAATAGCTTAGGGAATGGTTCTAACATTCCATAAGTTATCTAAGATTTAAAATCTGGATTATAAATTTGATAATATTTAATTAAATTCTTGAATTAATGAGTTTTGAGGTGATAGATTCCAATGATATAAGTGCTTGAGAAAACCTATAAATACTCTATTTTAAACAAGAGAAGAACAGACAGACATATTTTTAGAGAGAAATGCAGACAGTCTCCACATTTGTTTAATGTCTAATATGTCCGGCTAAAAATGGGCATTTCTTTGCTGTTACTCCATGGAGAGAACAGGGGTTTCTCTCGTCGCAATGCCTGAACAACCATCATGCCACTAGCAGATACAAGCCTAAAAGAATGGGAAAGATGATGCCACCAGCTGCCCAATAAAACTCACCAAACCTACAGCCAAGAACTTGCAGTCCAGATAAATAATACTGGTACTGTTTTATTTTCAAACTGCAGAGCTCTGTGTAAATTTTTATATAAGTTAGCTAACTCTATTTACAATATTTATAAAACTAAGTGTAACCAGAATTTCAATCCATTTAATATAAAACATTTAAATTGTTATCATAATTAATGTTGTTAAAGTTAAAATGACTTGACCATTTATATTTTCCTTTCACTTAAAAGTAAATTCACTGTGGTTGTGTCTATATTTCTTTGCTTATTTTAATTAAATGCTTACTATACTTCATATGCCAATATTTCAAAACAGCGAGCACTTAATTTCATGTTTTTAAGAGGATATTATTTAAACATCTTCATGTAATATAGCATCATCTTTCTGTGTGCTGTTTCAAAACCCTATTTTATATAACAATAATGACTCACCTTGTGCTCACTATTATTATTTTTTTATGATGATTTAACATGTGAAATGTGGCTCTTTTTAATCAACCATTTAAAAGCTTAAACTTTATAGTTTTATTAAGAATTAAATTTAGCCTTGATAATAGTTATAAGTATATTCCTCATTTAAGTTCTTATGTCCATAGAAATATATTTTCCCTCTTTAAAGTATTAATTATCTATAAGTAACCTAATAGATCGAGAATGTCAAAGTAAAATTTATTAATATCCCCGTTAGTAGCATAGACATTTATTATCAGGCTACACAAAGGTTGGTTTCAATTTGATAAAACTAATATGCTATTGTCTTGTATTTCATAGTATGAAATATACTATTCTTTGCTTGGCGGATGTGATCTATTATTTTATTAAATTTATTCTTGTTTTGCTGCTATATGTATGATACGTATATTAAGATGGAGCCATGGCATCACCAGTACATCTTCTCTTATAGGGTAAAGCAGTAGCAAAGCCTGAGCCAAGGCCATGTTAGCACGTAAGTCCCCCACCATTCCTGAACCCAATGTTGCTTTTCACGCATGACGATCGGTTACAGGGTACTGGTGATGGTCGCAAGAACCCTAAAGTTATCCATCCATCTGCAGAGTGATGTTTCCTATTGTCATTTACCTGTGCCATAGTGCATTGGTAAAATATTAGGCAGCCAACTCTCCCACCTTAACATAGCACTTTCAGCATTGATCTGAAAATTTCTCTCGAAAGGCATTTTCGATCTACCATTACTTGAGCTGGTTTATGCACTCATTGTTAAATAATATTGTATTTACAATAAATAATGAATTTTTAGACTCATCAAGGTTCAATATAATTACTTATATAACAGCCACAAATTTAATAGGTATTGGCATAACTAGATTTATAGACATAATATAGTGACTATTTATGTATTAGTTGTAAAGCAATTCATAAGATGGGAATATGTTATACTCATCTATGCAAATTTCAATGATTACTTATATAAAGCTATTTTAAATACAGTGTAAGAAAAGAATGTGTTCTCTCATCTACCCAGTGTCTGTGTACATTCTACACTGAAATTCTCAAAAAATATTATCAATTTCATTTCAATTGTAAATAAATATATAACTAATTTAGTGTATTTTGTTCTCTGTCTCTTATTGATCTAATTCAATCCAATTCTAGTTATTATTTATAATCTATACATGTGAAAACTATGCATTAATAATCCTCTAAGTTAGTGATATATTTTAGACAATTTAATAACCTTTCTTTTATTTATCAGAATCTTATTGCATCTCCCTGACCTATGTTGGCTGTGAATAAAGGAGTATACTATGTGTAATTTCAAGGTGATCATTTTTAGGGTCTTAAGTCTTGGAGTACTGGCTTACGAGTTGGAGTGTGGTCAGACTCAGGATGTCACAGTCCTAGTCTGGTCAGCTTCGGTCTCTATTGCTTGGATTCTGAATTCTGTTACACGAATGTATAACTTGACCATTACAATATACATATTTTAGTGCATACATGCATAATACCCATAGCACAGTTTACACAATCATATATTGTACATTAAGGGTTTTTTTTATTACATAATTAAGTTGGTTTGATTGTAATTTTTAGTTAGAGAAACCAGCCAAATTTTCCCCCATAAAAAAAATTATAACTACTTATTCTTTATGTGATATTCTTGTTTAACAGTGAATTTTGGGAACCAATTGCTCCTGCATTAAATGAGGTAAAAGTGTATCATATATCTTACTGATTAATATATTAAACCAAAGTAACTCTACAAAAAATAGAGTGTTACAAAACTATGTAAATCAAGGATGTAATAGTGCCTATAATCATACTATGAGGATGTAAAGTTCTAAATTTATAAATAAATAAAAAAAACTTTGTTTTCTCTCATTTGTGGAAGCAAAATAATTCTGCAATATGACCACTCTTATATCACCAATTAAATGATCCAGTCAATTGAAATGTTTTAGAAATTGGTCTTTTTTATGTAATAAGTCAAATCTATGATTAGTCATTCTAATATATAGATTGCTTGTGGATTCATTTACATAAAGGTTCAAGTATCTGTTACATTCTATTAAATATATTAAGTTTACATTTTTACAATTGACATAATATGGGGATATAATATGTAAAATCATTAATTGTATTACCTTGAACCATTTTTGCAATAATAAGATGCTTGCATCTAAGTTAATTATCACTCCATGTGAAAATCATCCTATTTCTGATAAAAAAATTAGTAATAAAATTTGTTTTATAAGACTATCCCTAATTGTTTTGTGTCTTCAATATACAACTTTAAGTGGATTGAAAAAAATAATTTTACAAAATGTATGAAATTTAATAGGATAAAGTGTTTGTGTAATATTTGGTCAATATTAATTAATTAAAGATCATTGAACATATGAATTAGTGGTGGATTGTCATCTTCTTTTCTTAGATAGAACAAACTCCTTTCTATCAACTTCTTAAGATTTTATTATTGTCTAATCAAATAATGTTTTAGGATATTTCACATTTATAAATTTATTATATAAAATTGTAATTTTGTTGAAAATTTTTTTTTGTTACTACAACTTCTTTTAATTCTTAAAAATTGACTATAAAGGATATTAACCTTTAAGTGCTTAGGGTAATTACTAAGGAAATGTGGAGAGCTATGACTATCAGTTATCTTGTTATATGTAATTAGTTCCAAAAATGTTATTACTGTGAATTATTTGCACATCAAGAAAGTGGGCTACTGTTTTAGAGCAATTAGTGTAAGCTTGTGGTTAAACAACTGTAGAGGTCCCTACTATCGCATTTTACATGCATATGCTCGAGGTTATAGCCTCAGTAAATATTACTTATGTAAACAAAGAAAGTATAAACTTCCCCTCCATTATATGACTATATCATAAAAATTTCATCTATATATCTTAGCCAAGTTTATGCCTAGCATTTTTAATCATAGAGAACTCCAACTGGGTCATAAAAATGTACGCACATTGCAGACCTTGTTTTTGTAAAAAGTTTGTAGAGTTAAAAACAAAATAGTTATTTTTTAAGGTTAAGTACGTTAATTAAATAATAGCTATGATTTGCTGTTAATCATATTTCTTAGTTTGTAAAGTAGAGCTAATAGCATCAATTCCATCATTATGAGAAAAATTAGTATACAATGAAGTAATGTCTAAAATTAATAAGATAACATTCATTTGGTAGATGAGATTTGATGTTTTCTAAAATTGAAAGAAAGTACTTAGTATTGAAACAGAATGGTGGTGGGACTTCATGTATAATACCATAAACAAATGCTGAAATATTTATTCTAGAATAACCAATGCTTCCTGCTATAAATCAGCTAGGAACCAGGTTTATGGACTTTAGGTAAAATATAAATTCTTACTTATTATATATATGAAAATATCATAATGCATACTGCTAGCTGAAAATACATAAATAACCATAAAACCACCCACCATAATATTACAGATATTTCAGAAATGTCCTCTGTGGATAAATATAAAATTGGAACTTCAAACAGTTGAACTAATAAATAGTATGTTCACCTAGTGGAAGTGATTATCTGTCATCACTAATGATCAGTAGTGATTATATACAAGGTGGAGTGCTACAACAAAAAAAAATGTTACCTTAATTTGATAATAGCAATGGATAATGACCAGACCGAAGCTTACTTCAAGTACAAGCCTTCATGCACATTAAGTCTTATTTTCTGATCATCACTCTCCACATTTATAATATTATTCTGATGTAAATATTAAAATAATAAATATACTTGTATATCAAATGAAAAAATTTATGAGAAACTAGACTTAACTATAATAATAAATTTATTTAATACAACAATGATTGAATAGAAACAATATATCTTTTATATTTACATAATCAATACAATAAAATATGAAATAACAGAAATTTAATATTTAAAATTGACCTAAAAATAAATCTTACATATCATTTCTTTGTGTTTTCCTGAAGATTTGTGATGATAGTGTTTTAGATGAATTTTTGTATTGGACTGTTTTCATCTAATATGAGTATTGAATGTCTTTAGAAAAAAAATAACTTTTATTTAAATATTCCAAATACATTCTATTGTTAGTAATAACACATTACTAACAATTGAATGTATTTGGAATATTAAAATAAAGTTAAATATTTCTAAAGACATTGAATACAACCGTTAGTAATAGCACATATGCTATTACTAAGAGTTGAATGCATTTGGAATATTTAAATAAAGTTAATTTTTTCTAAAGACATTCAATATTCATATTAGGTAATGGAAATGGTCCAATATAAAAATATCATTTCTTTATTTTTCCCAAATTTGATCAATTTCTTAGTCTTAATGTTAATCATAAATTTATAACTCTTTCAATATTTTAAAAGTAATGTTTTCATTCTCTTATGTCTATGAATTTAAATATATAATCAAAAGAGGTAAAAATATCAATATATTAATTTATTTACATAGAAGATTAATATTTTTGCAAAACAAATTTATTTTGATGTTATAATCCAAATTATTATTCATTCAATAAAAGTTATTTAACATTATAAAAGTTCTCTTATTTTGTTTTCAAGTTGAGCTCTACACCTTTTAAACATTAATGTCAATTTATCTATGAGATCTCTGGTCACAATGAACGTATCATCGGTTTGATATCCAAATTATAAATAATTTAACTCAAAGATTTTTCTGGAAACTGTAAGTTCTTTTATGGTAGTCATGCTTTATATGAAATGAAACCAGATATAATTAATATATGTATATACTCCATTCCTCTGTGATTTTTTTCTTGTAATGCATAGTTGACTTTTAAATTTTTTATTTATTTAATTATCAACTTTTGTTACAGCATCTGCAAATAATATTCAATATTAATAGATATAATTAGGTGTTATTCAGTTCCAAGAAGAAAGCTATATTTTTTTTTTTGAAAGATGAAATTTCACTCAACTAAATTCTTACTTTGTCATTATAAATATATATATCAATATGCATGCATTCAAATCTTTTTCATAAATACTAATTTATGACAGTTTAAAAAAACTGAACTAAACAAAGTTTTTTATAGAAGATGATAATCTGTTTCGTTTTGTTTTTCTTTCTATCTGGGAATCCTTCAGATTCTCATAGCAACCATTGAATTGTCTGAATTGACACATTTTGAAAATAATTAATTTTATTTTGGAATTATTATCTTAATAAATTAAGTAATAATCTGATCATTTCTTACAATGTTTTTTTTTTTATTTGACATGTCAATACATTATGACTTGCTTTAAAATAAATAAATATATAAATTTTCACAAAGTTTTAAAACACATAATAACCTTTTTGTATTTATTTTTAAAACTTATACATGTGATCTATCTTTATTTAAATAATAAAAATATGCACAAAGGATTTAAAATATATATATAAAACATAAGTTATTTTAAAACCAATAAATTAATAAAATATATTATCTGAAATATAATCCAGCTATTACTAATTTACTCTTTTTTTGAGCCAATGAGAAGCAAACATACCCATATTAAAGAAATGGGCAATTTGAATAAATGTAAATGGGATTTTACATTTAAATACATTGAATAATTTATTAGATAATAATTAAACACAGATATAAAGAACTTGTAATAGCACCATTATACACTCATAAACACTGATATAAAGAACTTGCAATTGTACCATTATACACCATGAATATGATATATTGAATATACTGAAAGCATTCTAGGCATTAGTAAATATGAATATTAAAAACTACCTTTTTTGAGAATATTCCTTAATTACTAGATATTATGTAAAATGCTAAAACTATGCATGTCATTAAAACAACATAGCTTAATAAATGTTGACAAAGCAATAAATATAGAATAAATAAATAAATATTGCAGCTATATGAAATAAAGCAACATATATTTATTTTTTAACATGCCTAAAATTAAAAAAGCAATATTGTAATTTAAAATTATATAGTATTTGTTTGGAATTAAATATGATAACTAGTCAGTCAACCCACAACCACCACCGAAATCAGCACTCTGCCATTTACAATTAAGTCATAAAAGAATAAATCCCAGAGAATCAAAATTATATCCTAAAGTTTAATATAACAAATAAATGATATATGATCAAAAAAAATATGTACAGATATTTTTATCATTAAATTTTAGTATTAATTTGTAATAGTTCTTACCATATACACATGTATATTTATTTTTATATATACACACACAAACATGCACAATACCCATGATAATTTTTAAAAAATATTTTTAGAAATGCAGTACATTTATTTAAAATAATCCAATTAATTGGTTTATCTTCATTTAATTAATGTAGGTTACTGATGAAATATTAGACAAATTAATTACCAACGATATGCACAAGGCAATAAAGAATTCTATCAATTATAATATGAAAAAAAAAAATAATATTTTAAAAGCCAGAAGTTTTTATTATGCTTGCATGTATCCTTGATAAGAAGTTCTAAGCCTGTCAAGGATCAGCATAAGCTGATCCTTGACAGGTTTTATTACTCTTATATTTATCCTTGACAAATGTGAGGCATCCAATTCCATGCAACTTTTTTAAAAAAACAAACAAACATTAAATATAAATATAATTCAAATGAGAAAAGATATATATTCGTAAGCACAAACAAGTTTAAATTATCAAATCTGTTTGAAAGATCTGTAGTTTAGAGAATATTTTTTAATAATGTTAAATCGTCATTTTTAATTAATGGGTTTATTTATTTATTTTTCAAAAAGATTTGAAAAAATTAATCAGTGAAAATTTATTTTAAGTAAAAAAAAAATATTTCAGATATCATTTGTAATTTTCAATTTACATTATAAGAAATTTCTGAAAGTGTATTTTTTTTTGCTTTTATTTTTATTTTACTTTTTTTTTATTAATTCATTTTACTGTTAAATTTAATATCAAAATCTATTTAAAAAGTTTTAAAAAAAAAGAATAAATGAAAGTTTAAATTAACAAATTAGTCAATATAATACAATCAGCAAAATAATCAGGTGAATATTTTATACTTAAAAAATTGTGAAATAAGGATTGCATCAAATATATTTCAATATAAAATAAACATTTTAACAATTAAGCAGTGATTTAAAAATAATCAATATTTATTCAAATATCAATATATTTTTTTTAAAACTCAATCCAAATTATTTCTATTGATCATTATACAAGAGAGGACCCAAAATAATTGGAATTTTATATTTATTTTACATGTTACAAATTGAATTGCTTTAAAAAGTATAGTCTATTTAATGCAATGCACTAGTCTAAATCTGTTTGTCACTTTTCAAGTAATCTGAAAACAATTACAAAGTGATGTATTTTAATGCCTCTTTATCCCTCCCAGTTCTAAGTCTAATAGAAAATTTAAGACATTTTTTTATTTCAAGAATTAAAAATAATGGCATGAAACAAGATCAAAGAAATATAACAGATAAGCTGCATCATGCTGAATTTAATTAAAATGTGTTTCACATTCAAGGTTTTGGGAGATTAACTCTTTGTTGGGAAGAATTTTTTGCCACAAAATGAGATGTTCACATTTTCCCACATCACAAAAATATTTAGAACTTGCAGATAAAGTACATGACTGTTAAAAACTAAATTTGAAAAAAAAAAAAAAGCCATTTGCATTTAAAAAATCAGCATTGTTTTGACTTTGGTCCTCATTTGCAGTGTTTTTTAGGGACATGGTAAATTTAGCATTTCAATTAAATGACTCATAAACTTGTTATTTTATGAGATCAGCATTCTTATAATCTCTTTCAAGCATTATAACCTTTTTCCCTGACATCTTCTGTAAATAAAAATGGAACTTCCCATTGTTCAAACATTTCAGCCATTATTAAAAAAAATTACAAATATAAAAGTACTTTACAAAGAAAGTTGTTATGTGGACCCACAATTTTACATGGTGATATCATTTGGCAGATTGATACAGAAGAGTCCCTGCAAAAAGTATATACTACAATAGGAGTCCAAACGAGAGAATGATTACAGATATTTTTTGAGTCCCTTCATATATATTAAGATGATAGACCTCATTATTAAGAAATCTGTCAATTTATATATTACACCTAATATTAAATAAATAGAATAGTACAGAATGATATAAATGTGGATCTAACTGTGGTTCACAGATTTGTCAGTAAAGTGATAAAAAAACAATATATTATTATCATCATAATTATCATCATCATCATCGTTATTATTATTATTATTATTCAACAATATGCTTTATTGACCAAAAGATGTGTTACATAGGTTTACCAAATATTTTACAAAGGTTTTGTCAGGATTACAAAGGCATTTCAAATATATGATTGTTTGTTATTATATACATTTGTTAACATTGCTGATGACAGTACAATTATATGAACATTGGTAATTGTACAGGGTTGTTGTTAATGATACTTTTTTAATAACATATGGATGTATAAAAAAGTAAATGTTCATAACCTTTGAATTAAAGTTCATTCACCTTGAACTTGACTGGTCCAGTTAGATAGACTTCTGTGGCACTGAATTATTGTAATTAGAGTCTGTAACATAGTTTCTCATGTAGCTAGTTGTATTATTAACCATGTGACATACTGTCGATTGGACTCCTCTCTAACGCATGACCAGGTGGAAGCAAAAATTTCCAGGGGAGGGCTTTAATGTTTTCCTGTAATTTTAGCTAGTATGATTTATTGATAAATGTGGATGGATGCCTCCTGGTAGCCTAATAAGAAAATACAACTAGTATAGCAGAAGGGAAATAGGGTAAAGGTGGCTGCATGCACTGTAGGAATGTGTAATCTTTGGAAGGACTAAATTCTATGATGGTTGGCAGTACTAAGATGACTGTCTACATTTAACATAATTTGCTGTGTGGAGTTTAGTGCTCATTAGTCATTGCGAAGGCATTGTTGAGTCTCTTCAGCTTTGTGGCATAATCCACAGAGTTCTACTATCCATTTTTTAATTTGGCGGATAAGATGGTAGTTATTTATCCCAAGCAAAGGAAAAGATAATCATTACTAAGATCTGGAAAAAGCTGATTATAGATTATCCAGTAAGTGTACTTGGAATCATGGGAGAGACTAATCTGGTTCGTGGTACCTAGAATTAAGTGAAAAATATTAATGAGATGTGAAATATATCTTTGAGATACGGCAGTGAAGAAGCAGGTTTACCTGGAGGGTTAGTTTTGTAGGCTTCCATGTAGTCATTAAAATGGTTTACATTACCAAGGCATGAAGACAGTGATATCACCCAAGTAGGTTATGCAGAGAATGTATTGCTGGATGTTTGGAATTTAGATTCAGATATTTTTTTCTGTATATGTTGTAAAAGCAGATTTATGCAAAATGTAAAAAGTAATAAGCTTAATGGTTACCCTTGAAAGATTGACTACATGGAAATGAAGGATGGAAATTTTCTATCATTAATAGTGATGTGAAACTCAGGAGGTTGGTAATTATATATAACAAAGTAGGTGGGATGGTGGTGTTAGTGAGAATTTGAATAAGTATGTTAATTGAGATGGAATCAATTGCTGCTTATATGTCAAGCTGGACTAAAATGGGACTGTGTTTTTTATTTCATAAACTGAAAATGAAATTGTCATAAAGATTGCTTGCCTGGTGGAGGAACCTTTTTTGGCAAACTGTAGATATGATTATAATGAGAGGATGTGTGCCTCAATTTGGTTCTTGATTACTTTTGCAAGTATTTTAATGGCTAGTAAGCCCATGGAGATAGAAATTAGTTAGATCAGATGCAGCCTCAGGTTTTTTAGTGAAAGGCACTATGACAATTGCTTACAGATCTTATACATTAAATACACTCAGGGATAGAACATTCACCAAATCATGAATATACAGCACAGTGAAATGATTAAGATGAGTCATGATGAATACAGGAATTCTGTGAGACCCAGAGTGACAAGAGTTTTCAATAGTGGCATGTTTGGTGCTAAAATGATGGTTGGAAAGGAATAGCAGTTTCTGGTGGTCCATAATAGTGTACTGATGAAGTGACTATGTTGAGAGCCTGAAGTTTCTTTTTAAATTACAGTTTTATAGAGTGAATTATATTATGCCCCCTACTTACCCTATTTACATATGTGTCAGAAGTGCCATACAGACCTTTAATGAGGATGGATGACCTAATACCCAGCATATGTAGGCTTTTGCCCATATGTACAGCTGGGTTAGACAATTTTCTGCATTTAATTGTGTGGTAATCCTTCAACTGCTTACAAACATGATGGTAAGTTTGACTGAATCTGATTAACTGTTGACATGTTTCGTGGATGGGTTTAGTAGCAGCACTTTGCATATGTAATTCATTAGTCAATGCTAGAAAATGCAGAGGTGAGAAATACCATCATATCAAGTGTTGTATATTAGATTATAATACATGTATAAAGGCAAGATACTTCTGAACTAGGTCTATATCAATTTGGTATAGCTTGTTTAATCTGATATAGTATTTGAAAAACATAAATTTAGTAGTAAGTGGGGGAAGAATCATACAAATTGTTTTATGTAATTGAATGGATATTGTCTGGAGTTCATTAATATTAAGTGTGACTGCTTGGGCATTATGGTATGAGATAGAGTGGAGTTAATGTTGTTCTATTAAGTGATGCAACATTGGAAAGTAAACAAAGATCAATGACTGTGGAAAAGTGATTGAACCAAGTGATAGAAAATCCTGGGCATTAATTAATGGAAAGATTAAAAGATCAAGCAGTTTATTTATAAAAGTTGAGTAATTGAAATCACCCATTAATATGGTTGAGTGTGAGCTAATTGCAAAAATTGAGTTGAATGGTTTGAATGATGTAAGTGATGACTGGCCAGTTGAATAAAGACAAATAATATGTTTAGGATTATAATATAATGGTGAAAGTAGTAATTAGTAAGTGCCCAACAATATATAAAATGTTAAATGGCTGAATGGGCAATCAAAGATAATACAAATAACATGATCTGTGAGGAAGCATCTTTAGAAAGCACAGAAGCCATGTCTAGTGAGATAGTCAGCAGGGACAATTTGAGATAATCTGTAAACTTTGGTTTCCAATGATCTGAGGTTGAATGATAATAATGCACCTTTAATGTATATGGGCAATTGAGATTGCAGACACTGAGACCTATTATTTTTAGTTTCATAGAGTATACAAAGGGATAATGATGTTGGAGTGTGGTGTGATGAGGTGGTGGTTTGCATGGTATTGTAATGGATATCAGCAATCTCAATGGTGGGTTATCTGGGGTCTGTATCATTAGCTTTTTATTTTGTAATGCTGATTTTTCTTAGGCTTTCCAGGTTTTCTTTGTTTTCATTAGATGTTACAGGTTAATGGAAAATAGTATGGGTGATAGGCATGGCACAAATATTTCCATGATATTTATTCAAGTTTTATTTATTATGATGTGTATTCTTAGCTGTGTTCTGATGTGGGTCCATCTCATGAAGAAGCTGGGCATAAATGCTAAACCCTGACATTCTTGTTGCATCAGGGGTAACAGGTTCAATCAATTTTTGATCTTAACTTGACTATGCATACACAATCGACATTTGTTCTGGTGTGACTCGGGATCCATTGACAAGAATTGTACATTTGTAGAAGAATGGGTAGCTAGCCAGGAAATTGTTGAACTTTAAGGCTGGCAGCTGTTGCAGGCCCCAGCTGAGAAGTGACCAGATTCTAATTGGTGGGTGGTTGTTTGCAAATTTGTTTTAGGAATAGTTGTTGATAAAGGTGACACTGGTAGGATGAATCATTGAGTTGCAAGATGACCCACTGTTCGCAGGCATAGCATTGAGATTTTAGGCCATGAATGTATAAACATAAAATTGCCTCTTGGTTAAAAAGTTAGGTAGGGATTATATTTGGATCAATATCAGTATGCAGTTAAATTTTGAAATAATTGTCACTGTCACTACTACCGCTACTATTACTACTTCTACTACTATTATTATTATTATTATTATTGCTTTTGTTGCTATTATTATTATTATTATTATTATTATTATTATTATTATTATTATTATTATTATTATTATTATTATTATTATTATTATTATTATTATTATTATTATTATGTTTCAAAGAAAAACTTTATTGAGACACAAAAAGTGATACAGAAATTACAGGTAAAAACATGAAGTCTTAGATACATGTTGATGCATGATATTATATATGCAATAAGAGTTTACAATCTTGTTTGTGATAGGAAAAAAACTATGATTTTCAGTAATTGAAAGAAAAAGAATCATTACATAACATGTGCCAAATTAGGTTTACATAAAAAATTTTAAATGGGATATTGAGAAAATACATGATAGAATAAGTGAAAACATATATGGGATGTAAGGTTGGAGTTGGTATTAGATTAATATATGATTGTATATAAATTAAATCTACTTGGCAGGAAGGATTAAAGTTTTCATGGTTGTCTTTTTGTTCATGTGTTACATAATTGCATGTGAAAAACATGAGTTTTTAGAATCAATTTGATACATGAGATTACATATGCAATGAGGGTTTACAATTTTGCTATGATAAAAAAAAAAATTTACAGTAGTTGGAATAATAATTGTTGCATAACAAGATACATATTTCATATTAGGTTTACATAAATTTTACAACACATGATATTTGTTAATGTATTTAGGTAAGATGGATGGAGTTAGTGTTCCATTGCTATATATGGCTGTACAGAAATTGTGCTTATTAGTTAGTGAGCACTATGGGTGTCAAAGTTAAAATCTTATTGTTCAAGTGCTGGATATTTAAAGATCACTTGAGGTAAGTTGCAGGAATGATCTTGTAAACTTCTTTGAATCAATGGATTCATATTGTGTTACTCTCAAGTGATGTAGTATTTATTCCAGAGTTCACTCTGGTATAACATTGGGACTATGAGTTCATGCATGTTAGGCACTTGAGCTAGTTGAAGTTCCAGAAAGTGGGGTGAAAGTGATACTGAGAGCAGTTAAAATCTGTAACTGAAATAATGATGGACTTAAAGGGGAAATAATCTTAAAATGTATAGAAAATATCCCTTGTGGCTTGGTAATAATAAATATTAACAAATTGTTGTCAGCATGTCAGGCATCCACACCATAATGAGATGGGAATTACAATCTTGTTTTTAAATCTAGGTTTTAAATGTGTGGTTGTACTGAAACTTCAAATTGACTTACTCAGTAATGGTCTTGCAATATCTTTGCTAATGCTAATATGAAAAGTTTTTGAGGATGCTGATATTTATTAGTATTATTATTATTACCACCACCATTACTACAACTACTTTTATTATTAAAAGCGATTTAAACTCAGACTTTCAACTCATGATAGCTATTCACTCTATCTTATACAACTGATAGACATTACCACATATATGAAAAAAAATCTCCAAAATATATGTATTTCATGCTGACCCAGCATTAATCAGTTGGTCAGCATGAAATATGTATATTGGAGATTATTTATGTGTGTTTATATATATGTGGTCATGCATATTAGTTATATAAGATAGAGTGGATAGCTCTAAGAATCCCTTCTAATTATATTAATTTCAGTATAAACAATATACTAGTATTTAAATATTATTATTATGGTTCTTGTGTTATCAATAAAATAGCAGTGCATAGTTTTTGATAAATGTACAGTTTTTTGATAAATATACAGTTTCCTGGGCACCAAAAAAGTTTACAAAAAATGCCTGTTAGAAAATGTCATATTTCATATTTACATTTTAATTTTATTACTATTTTTAAAAAAGAAATCATTCTTGAAAATTAATTACAATATTTAGTTTTTTTAGATTAACTTATTAATAGAAATATGAAAAAATATATAAGTATAATATTTGCACTTTATTTATGTTGTTGGCATACAATTATATTGTGGCTATTAATGCAGACTTTTTGGGAGGGCAGAATCTTATATCTTTGGAAATAGTCCACCACATCATGCTCTGTGACAGAAACATACCAGATTTTTTTCATTATAACAATTTACTAAAAAAACTGCTGACAAAAAGAAACACACTGAATTAAACCAAAGTGCAACAATCAGTTCAGAACCAGAAAAAAGATGCACCAATTGCGATTTAACTTGATATAGAAATGGCTTTAGACTCTTTTCATTAATACAATAATTAACATGCTAGCTGACATCACAATCCCGTGAACTCATCTGTTCCTGCTCACAGACCTACTACTTATCAGAGAAATCCATATCACACTCAATGGCAAAAATTTTCCATCACTCACCCCAATGCAATCTATATCCCAAGGTTCTCCACTCATCTCACTGCTATTTACTTTTTACATCAACCCACTCATATGCAAAATCCAGCAGAGTATCAAAGGCATCCAGATACTAGGCACATCACAACGTATAGCCTGATTACATATATGGATGGCATCAAAATCAGATAGCAATACTACACAAAATACCTCAAGGTATCCAATCAATATCCAATCAACACACCATCTAAAATTTAATCAGTGCAAGACACCAGTAAGTCATGCACACAAAATTTCCAAGACAAACCATCTGCTTTCCTTGACTTTCCTTTCTACATGGGGACTAGTGCAATGAAGCAAAAAAATCCAGAACAAGTTAAAAAACTAAGCAAAACAGATCACTGCTTCTCTATCAAAAGCATACCTCTCAATATATGCTAAAATACAATTATTCACTCAGCTGGTGATCATGAAGATTATCTACTATTCTCCCTTAATTCAATTCTCCAAAGCTTTCACATCAAAAATCTCTTCATACTGCAATAAACTTCTATAGTAATAGAAAGACAGTGTCAATATCTGCAAAATGCCTTAGTCACCCAACAATAGCTACACAATAGATATTTTTCAAATGTAGAAAACCACAAACCTTATAATAGCCATCCTCAGACATTTCCCAGAACTTCAATGTCTAATCAAAATACTACCTACAGACAACCCACCACCTTCACACTGCTACCTATCATCAGTTTAGAACCACACATACTCAAATATCACTGCAAACAACAACAAAATATTCATATTGGCAGATCTATGCACTGGTATAACTGAGACATATGCCAGATGCTCAGAATAAACAATTGAGAACTGCTTAAAAAATTTAAAAAATGGTCCATGGAGCCCAATTTTTTTGATTTTCTCCTTAGATTAAATGTATATGCCTTGCCAACATCATACTTCCTAAGATACAGATGTTTGTATACTAAAATAAACCCTTTTTGCACACTATATCCCCAAGCAGAAGAAACTCAACAACATCTGTTTTACAACTGCTCAGCATTAAACAATATTTGGCATGAAATAACTAATACATACAGACAACCAAACATCTCCCTGCAGGATATCATCAGCATATTCTGCAGAATATCTACCCCTACAGACCAGCAAAAGAATTTCATGCTCTATGCATTTTGGTGCATACAATACACATTCATTTTTGGCAATAATATAAGGCAACATACATCAAAATTTCATAACAAATTAGCACAATTAAAAACAGAGACAATAAAATAGCACACCCAAACATTTTTGCAACCACTTGGACACTCATAAAACAACACTCAAATCTCTAATAGTTCTGCCATTACTCAAATCATTTAATATACTTGAAAAAAAAAGGCAAGAAAATGGACATCACAAAACCCAAGAATCGATGGATGATAATAAACATACAAAATATTGCTATCAGAAGCATACCCCAACTTACAAAACCATAAGCTAAAGACTAACAAACTGTTACAAAGCATAAAAACAAAATATATAAATATTTGTACCACATACATGTGTCTTAATTATCCAAATGTAAATAAGATAACTTTGAGAAACAATTTAAAGAAAACCAATGGATTTTTTTTTTAAAAACTAACAGAGGCCATATAAATTTAGTATTATAACATAGAAAAACAATCCAGCAATCACCGTTTATATCTGTAAAGACTTGTAAAGAACTTAAGATAGATACAATACACATAATCCTTAGTAACATCAATGTAAACACATGTATATAGAAAGTATTAATGTAACCCACTCTTAGTCTGAATAAAGTTTCTTTTTATCATCATAATTATTATTATTATTATTATTATTATTATTATTATTATTATTATTATTATTATTATTATTATTATTATTATTATTATTATTATTATTATTATTATTATTATTATTATTATTATTATTATTATCTATCTATCTATCGCTTTTTTTAGAGTTGGAATAGCTCTATCATTTGTGAGTAGCTGCTGTCTCTCTTCAAAGATATAAATTAAAATAATTTTTAATAATTAAAAATCATCTATACACTTAATGAAAGGCAATACTAAAATAATTCAATTATTAAACATAAAGCACATTTCATTAATATGTCATCATTATCCATCCCTTTTAAAATAAAATACTTTCCAATTTTAAACTATTTTTTCTGATCCTTAACTCTCCATGCAATTACAAAAAATCTTAATTTTTCATCCATCTTATAAGGTATCTGTTTCTAAATCTTTTCTATCTTATGGAAACCATCTGTATTTTTTAAAAAAAAAAAATATGAATCCAACAATATTTGATCATTCTAATATTTTCAGTGATATCAATGATAGCCATTTGTTTTCCCTCTCATGCATTTTAATTCTAATCTCTTTTTCCAAAATATCCCTACCATACTTCACTGTGTTATATATATATATATATATATATATATATATATATATATATGTGTGTGTGTGTGTGTGTGTGTGTGTGTATTAAAAAGTCCTGTATATTTGCAATTCAATAAGCAATACATATATCAACAAAACCTGAGTTATAAAACACTATATAGTATAGTTCACTGTTGCACTATACAAGCTAATGTGAATGTAATTTTTATATGACATGTATATATAAACAAAGATACATAATATGAATATAATTTTAAAATTTAATGGGTGTCATTTTATAAAAATTAAAAAAGCTAGAATGTTGGTTACATAATTTTATAAAAAACAAACAAAAAAAACAAACAATAATATAAAATCATGAAAATGAATTATTTTAAACAAAAGTACTGCAAACTAATAAAAACTAAAATATTTTAATTAAAATTTAACACATTTTATATAAAGATAATGCAGAGTAATGAAGACAATGGAAGTAATTTTAGAAAAAAACAAAAAAATATATTTTCAGATTGCATCATTGCTGGGAGAAAATTTATGTTTTTGAGGAATACTTTATTTTTTTTACAGATGTAATCCAGATGATGTTTTTTTTTTTATATGTACGATCAACATATTGTGTCTGACTTATTTATATGATTGCATTGAGATTACATTTCCACAATGATGACTTCCATATTCCAAGCGATTAATAAATACAGTAATGATTTATTTTGAAGAGAAAGTGCTAATATTAATTTGTATTGCTGAAAATTGTTTGTTTTAAAAAACAAACGGATGCCAGAGTTGGAGATTGAAATTGATGAAAATATACTATTTTCTGTCAAATAAATAATAGTTTAATTATTTGCTTCTAATAGAAATTGTTTACTTTGAAAACAATATGCTTTTTTTTTCAAAAATTATAATTAATAATAAAAATTGTTTGCTGAATAATTAGAAGAAATGTATTATCTGTGATTTCTTTCATTCAAATACTTGTTGAAATTGTTCATTTTGAATACAATTTTTTTATTTATGCCACATGCATATAGAGATATAAAATAATGTAAGACAATGTCAGACGAAATCAATTAATTAGAAAAGGAATTCTAATGATTAATGAAAAAGTGAGCACATAGTATAGAGAAGAATCAAAGGACACTTGCTTGTGGAAGTTACATGCATGAAGATGAGCTTGCATTAACATGGTGCTTAATGTTCTTGTGTGTTTGCTTATATAGATTCTCCTATGGAGAGACTTGCCGTTGGACATAAAGCAAGTCTAGGAGCTTAAATAGGTCACAGTGGCCTTTATTGTTATTTAATAATCCCTTGAGTTAGTAAGTGTTTAAGTTGTAAATAATTTGTTAATATGCATATACAAAATTAATATTCATATGTTTGCATTATTTTTGTATTAAATCAAAATCCCACATTGTTGAAGCATTATTATTTTAACCTATGTTTGTTTGGTAGCATAAGGAGTGCTACCAGACATAGCATTTATTAATTAACATTTTTAACTCCACTTGAAATGTGATACCCATATCTATTATGTAGCACCAATCTATGCAAATATTACCATAAAAACTTATTAAAACTTAAATATAAAATATCTGCACTAATCATAAACTTAATTTTTTGTATAATTGTTCTCCATGACATAATTCTTCCATTTTTTATAATAAATTTACCTATACTTACACTCTCAATATTTCTGTTTTTAAAGTAAATTTCTATCCAATTTTTAGATTCACTATATTTTGATTTTTTCTTCTGGCTTCATAAAGTTAAAGTAATCTAAATTTTAGGTGGTCAAATAAAAGATCATTATTGAAATAAATATTGAAATGATTATCATTTTGTTAAAATGTTATCTTAAAGGTAAAGATTGTTACATTATATATATATATTGTGCCCTTTTGTATATATATATATATATATATATATATATATGAAATGATTGTAATTTAGTTAAAATGTTGTATTAAAAGTAAAGATGTTACATGAAATAAATATTGAAATGATTGAACTTTATTTAAAATGTAATAAAGATCATTACCAAATGAAAAATGTCTCTTAGTAAAAGAAATTTAATTAATGAAGTCTAAACAAAACTAATTGGACTGAGAATAAACCCACTACCTGGAATCATCCCAATTGGCTGAAATATTCCAGAAATAACAAAAGATGTGAAAATGATAAAAGATGTAGCAGAACAAAAGTCAGACTTTCTCTTTATTTGAAAACCAGTAGAAGCAGCAGAAGAAAATCAGTGGGAGACATCTTTTCCCAGGATCTGGGCTCCCATAGGTCATCAAGCTGAATAGAGACTAGGAAACAGATCACCCTAATCTTATTGTGTTTTAATATGCCTCAAGAGCCACAAAGATTAAAGCAGTAAAAATATACTTGCTATTATCTGTATGGTATATAATACTAGATTGTATATCAATAATTACTGTTCCTTTTATCACTCTAATTGTGTGTATATATAATGCTAGACTGTAATTAGATGAGTACTGATCATTATTAACCAAATTATATAAATATTCTATAATCATATAGTATAATTATAAGCATTTTGATCACTAGTTTATTGTGTCCTCCATTATTCTACAGAAAACTAGTTGCGTTATTACTCTGAAATAAAATAGGGTTTTCTTATAAGGGAATTAGAAGCTAAGAACATTGTAATTATCAAATCCCAGATTATGCTGTAATCTAGAAATTCTCAGTATCCTTTATGTTGAAGTTGAAACACACGTCTTGATTATAGCATTGACAATGTACAAGATATGAAAAGCATAATCAATTTCTGTCAATCATGATTGCGAAAATGAAAAAAGAAAAAAAAAAAAAAAGAAAATATTTTCATATGCATGTAAACATTCATCCAACTTCAAAAAATCTAACTAAATAACTGATATCTTAGTTGAAAACTATCACATAACTTAGAAGAAAATGTATGCAATTTTTATCAATGTTAATCTTAAAAGTAAAAATTAATAAATAGAAATGTATTGATGAGCACTCATCCATGTTTCTTTACTTTGTAAAAATTCATGTACTAACAATAGCTAGCTATAAGGACAAGAATATAAAGAATAAACATTAAAATATTTGCACTGTTCAATTTCTTTAAGGCATCATAGGTGAATCAAAAAGGTTCCTTTCATTAATAGCAAGAATTTTTCATGCAGATTATTAATTAAATTAATAGTGAAGCTTTTTTAAATAATATTTTGCATGATTTACAAATTAAAATTATGATGTTGTTTAGAAATATAAAAATAAATTGTTTTATTTACGTTTTTACAGCCAATATTTATTATATGTATAATAAGAGTTGTATAATACAATTTTTACATGATGTTATTAAATTTTGAAACAATCTTGATACACAAGTCTATTGTATACACACATACATATGATAAAGTATTGATATATGTTGCACATATGACACCCAAACGATTACTTAAAAAATACTCAGTACAGTATTTACCTATATTTATTTCATTTAAATCTCACAAAAGAGTATTTTCAATAAAATAATTTAAAAGAAAAGGTTTTGCCATTAAAGCATACTCAATAGACTATTGAAATAGTTTTTAAACAATTGAAAATTAAAGATTAGGATTAGCAGAAGATAAACAATCTTTTTTTATTCACTGAGATAAGATTTTTTTAAACATTACACAAAGGCTTTTATATTAGATAAAGAGGAAAACGTGTTCAAGATTTTGTTTTATTGGGAATAGTTTATATTAGATTATAGTAAAGATTAAGATCGTAAAAAGAACACATTGTAAACGTAATTGATTTAAGCTCAAGAGAAAACAAATATATAAAAAAAAATCACATAAATAATTTGTTGTATATATGTTCTTCATTTAGAAACCATATCCACTGATTTAAAAAAAAGTGCTAAGTCTAAACTATTGTGTATTAAGCATTACAATCTTCATTCATTAAAAAGTTATAAATGAGTGCAGGCTTCATTCAACACACATTATTATATAATACTTTAATTACTTTTTATTGTTAATTATTAACAATAACAAATATTAAGTGAAATAAGTTGTAAAAAATTGCATTATCATCAGATAAGTTTTTGTTTTATGACATTATCAGTGACAAAACAGAATCAGGGTGTTATATTTTTCATATGTATACTTTGGAGTTTTTCATTTCAGATAATAACATTACTACTCTCTAACCTTTCTTTAAATTAAATGAAGACATGAAAGCATTGTCACCATGAATACAATTACAACAAAAATGGTTACAAGATTTTACAAACATATTTCTGTGCATATTTTTTATCACATATTAAGAATTAAAGACATTTAAACCAACATGCTTCAACTGGAGTGGTCACAATCTTTTGTACAATGCCTTTATCTTTTGTTCAGTGTTTACCAAAATCAAAGTAGGAGTAATATATATGTTTTTCATGTTTAGTACTTATCAATGTGTCTTTCATCTTAGCTCAATCATATAGCCACCATTAATCAGCCCATTAATCATACCAACCTCTCATTCTGGATGCATTTTGAAACAGACACTTCACTTTTTTCAAATGATTAGAAGATACTTATCTAATATTGCAATTTTAACCTCAAATATATATTGTAAGTATTAAGATTTGAACATAAATTGGGTGATATCATCTATATAATAAACTTGTTAGCCCATTTTTATTTCTAGAATTGTACAAATTAATTTAAAAGTAATTAAAATGGTTTATGACAATAGTGGACACTGATTTTAAAAATCAACTCAATACAAAATGGCCATTCATAATATAAAATGGTTGAGTGTATTTTTAACAGGAAATTTATCACTTTTCTTTTATTTATCTCATGGCAAAATTTTAAGATTAATATTGATTATTTTATTCTAAGGCTGATATAATAAAACTAATGATGTATATTATGTTAGGGATATATTAATAAAAGTATATAAATAGTTTTATATGATAGCAATAATAAAGTAAAATATAAATTGATGAATTTATTTACTGACATTTTATTTACCGCATACATTGCAAAAATAATCTTTAAACATAAACAAATAATATATTAAATCATTACAGAATGTGTAAGCATGTATGTGTATATATATGTTAGTATTTTTAGACAGTAATAATATATACATATACAAAAACATTGTTTTAAAAACAATTTAATTTATTTAACAATGATATTTAAAATATTGATTGATTATGGTATATAAAATTAGATAAATAGGAAGGAATGTCTATTTTATTTAAATATGATTTTGAATATATTTATAATTGATTTGTAGAATTATATTTTATTACTTTTAAAACATAGTGTAATTTATCTTAAAAAGTTTTGTAAACGTCATTTTAACAGTATTGAACACTAGTTTATTAGAAAATAACTTTTATAGAGTAAATAAACAGATAAATTTGACTCTGAATAAAGAATTACTATGGAAAGAAGTGTAATTAGAGATTACTGGATAAACCACCATGGAAACAGTATCTAGAATAATAACATAAGTGTAATATAATTGGCAAAAAACTATTTAACCTGCTGATCTTAGCTAAAACTCTCATTTTTGTCTAAATATCTAAACAGCATAAGAGATTAGAGCATATCTATAAATAATATTATTTGAAAGTTAAAGTGAATATTAGGGAGTAAAGTCATAAAATGTCTGTCTGTTCAGAAGACTTCAAAGTCTTGTGAGAATCTAAATATCATAACCTGATAAAATTGTCTCATTGTGATAGTATTATTTCAAAGTTGAGTGCTGAAATATAATTTCATAATAATATTTTTAAGAAACTAACAACTACTATTACTATTAATATAATTTATCCAAACTTCAAACACTTTTAGCAAACTTTATTTGTACATACACCTACGTTTCGACTGACCTGCAGTCTTCTTCAGAGCTATGATATAATGAACAAAAAAAAAAAAACAACTATATAATAACACCATAAAAAAATTTTTAAACAATAAAATATATATATATTAAAAACCTGAAATAAATAATCAAACCCAAATAAAACAATTAATATAAAATAAAATGTACTACATAAATGAAAAATAAATATAAATTATACATGTGTATTCTTAACTTGATACATATATACATTCAAGGACAACTATTAATCTAAATATTATCTATTTTATTATTATTAACAATCTACTAATTATCTGTATTCTTCATAAACTTAAACGTTATGATTAGTAACTAAAATTTTTTTAATTTTAAATCATATTTATTATTTTCTTACTCATTCTTCTTTTAAAATTAATATTTTATATTTATTATTGCTGAATATTTAAAACCTATAAACTTTATAATCTTTACACTTAATTGTTTTATTTGGGTTTGATTATTTATTTCAGGTTTTTAATATATATATATTTATTGTTTAAAAATTTTTTTATGGTGTTATTATATAGATGTTTTTTTATTTTGTTCATTATATCATAGCTCTGAAGAAGACTGCAGGTCAGTTGAAACATAGGTGTATGTACAAATAAAGTTTGCTAAAAGTGTTTGAAGTTTGGATAAATTATATTTATATGATATTACAGCAAACATAAAGAAAAGTGTGATTTTGGTAATACTATTACTATTATAAAAATAAAGCCTGGAATTTTATTGATAAAATATTATATTAAAAATAAAAAACAATCCATCAAAATGGATAATTTTACTGAAATGCTATATACTTAAAATAAGTATGAATTACATATAAAGTCAAAGTAAACATCATGGGATTTTCAATGGAACATGTAAAAGATTTTCAACTGTAAAGTTTTTTTTTCTTTAAATAAAATTTATAAAGATAGATTATAAAAATTTTGTTCTAAATAACAAATATTGTACTTCTAAGAACAAGTTGTAATTTGTTGAACATTTCTTAAGTAAAAAAGAAAAATTTACCAAGTAATTTATTTTTTCTAAAAAAATATTTTATGTTAAGTATACATATGTTCCATTAAGATACATATATATCTCATTACCAAAAGATGTTGAAGTAAATCATAAATTATTATTATTATTATTATTATTATTATTATTATTATTATTATTATTATTATTATTATTATTATTATTTGCTTTATATTTATCCCTTTTATTTATTTGTTATTATTAATATTTTAATAATAATTGTTTATATGCTGATGTTTAATTTTACTTTAGATTTTTAAATGTGTTAATTATCTTTTATTGAAATATGGCACATAATTATATTAATAATTTGTCATTTAAACTCATTTATGTATTTATATATTTGTTATGGTGCAATACTGTAATTGGCTTAATGCTGTAGTTTTGTACAGTAAATAAATGAATTGAATTAAATGAATTGAATTATTATTATTATTATTATTATTATTATTATTATTATTATTATTATTATTATTATTATTATTATTATTTAATTTAAATAAAATTGTTTATTTGTTACAATTTACATATTACCAGTGAAAAATAGGTTCCGTGAGCAAATATTTCTGGATAATATCAATTGAAGTTTATACATTTAAATACTATGAATACAATTATAAAATAAATTTAAACATATAGAATGTATGTTAAGTATGATTTAATATTTATAATGTGAATATTACCTAATAATTAAGTATTCAATATTTAATGCAACCATCTAGAATATAAACTGTTTTTGTGAAAGATACGTTAATAAACTCATGTTTATTTAGATGACAAAAATAGGAAAGAAATTAAATATAATTAAATTTTAAAAATTATATATATATATCAATAATATATATTTGTTCTAGCATTAACCTGTTTTGGATTCTTAGTGTATTACCTACTGCACATAATAGATAAAACCATAAAAGAATATAAAAAGTACAATAGGTAAATAACAATATATTCAAGCGAAAATTATTTGACAAAGAATATTTTATTTCCTTCTTAATTTTATTTTTTATCATCATCATCATCATCATAATCATCATCATCATAATTATTATTATTATTATTATTATTATTATTATTATTATTATTATTATTATTATTATTATTACATGTTAATATTACAAAAGATAGTGAAAGAGAAAATAGATATTTCTGAGTTGGAAATGATGATACAATATAGAATCTCCAAGCTGAATGGTAAAAATACTGAACTATTTTATATATATCTCATTTTCATACAGACTGTTTGAAAAGATCTACATTGGTTAAATTGCCAGGTTTTTATAATAATTTGTCAAATAATAGCTTTAAAAAAGCAATTCAACAATTATTGAGGTGCAATAGCAATCAAATGTAAACTTTTTTGGTCTTTGTTGTAATGCATGTTTACATGTTAATAAACATTGAATTGAATTATTATTGTTGTTGTTATCATCATCATCATTATCATTATTATGTTTCAAAAAGAAATTTTAAAAAACATGCTACATTAATATTTTCCATATACCTGTGTTTTGATTGATGTTCCTGAGGATTATTAAGTATATTGTGTCTATCTAAGTTCTTTACAGATATAAATTGGGTGAGTGATGGATTGTTGTTCTAGGTTATGGCCTCTGTTAGTTGTTTTTTTTAATTCCATTGGTTTCTTTAAATTGTTTCTCAAAGTTATCTTATTTACATTTAAATAATTAAGACACATGTATACACACACACACACACATATATATATATATATATATAAACAAAAAAAAACTTATAAATCCAATAAATAATATTATATTTCAACCAGAGGACTGGTTTTCATCAGAAAGAAAAAAAAATACACAGTAAAATGGCGATAATCAAAAATTACAGATATATCTATATATTGCATTTATGCTTTGTGACATTTGTTAGTCTTTAGATTTTGGTTTTATAAGGTAGGGTATGCTTCTGCTGGCAATATTTTGTATGTTTTATTATCTACCATCATCATCATCATCATTATTATTATTTTATTTTGCTGCTGTACTATGGGAGGCAAACCATGTGCTTTATGCAGTTGTCTTATATATATATATATATATATATATATTGTAACTGATTTATAAATTAATATATATATATATATATATATATATTGTAACTGATTTATAAATTAATATATATAAATATATTTGTAATTATTTAAATTACCATAGAAATACACCTCTCTCAGGTGTGTGGCATATTTCAATCCCTATTTGGCATGCCATTTGTAACTATAATTTGTAACTATTTTAATATGTCACATTTGTAACTATAATAAATATTTAGATAGGGGAAATTATTAATTATTAGATATATGCCTATCCAATCTGTACCATTTGTAACTATATTAATTCATCATAGCATAGATAAAGAAATTACAGAATCACTGTGCCACTTGAAAATATCAGCATTAAAGATTCTTGGTATTTATTTATATATTGGGGCAGTCATTTGAACAATAAAATATACTGGCCATTGTCATCAAATAAAAATAATATTAAATATAGCAACTGAATAAAAGTACCCACTGTGAAATTCCTGGAGTGCCTTATGCTTATCTCCAATACTAGGTTCTTCTAACAAAGAATCCTTCCTATTCTTCTTTCCAAATATATAAGACCATTCATGGTCATATGCACACACTGGTGCTATTCATGACAACTTACAAAAATTATATATATTCTATAAAACTAATATTATGAAGTTGGAAAGGGATGATATCACTCTTTATTCAGTTTAGCTAAGTACATGTGTTTTCCCATGAGCGCCACTAGATTGTTTTCAATCTAGATAAGTATCTGTTTATAGTGTACTTGAGTTCAAACTCATTCAGTACATTTTTATTACACATGACTTGGATGACTAATGAAAAAAAAATGACATTCTTACATTTTATCTATATTGATAAAATTACAAGATCCCAATATTACCAAAGTTTATACTATAGATCAAAGATTCTTATAGACATTGCTAGCTCATTTACGTATATTGATGAACAGACATGTATAATCTTATTAATGGCTTCCAAACAAGCATGTGAAGACCATTATTGATATTGATGGCCATTTAACTAGATTATTTATCACAATAAAGGTAATAATGATGATGATGATAAAAATATCATAATAATAATGATAATAATAGTGATATCATAATAATGATTATAATAGTGATGATGATACCAGCCATGGCTTATCAATAAACTCACAACAATAAATTCATCTTTATAAACTTATAGGCATCTATTAAAATTATCCTATTTCATACTGGGATTTAATAATACTAGTGGTGATGATTGATCATCATGAATCTCTTTGCATAATATTCAATTTTCTATAAACCCCTATTTACTAAAATATATTCATTACGCTAAACATTAAATTTAATGATTACAATTTATTAATGATGATTGATGGTGATCATAACTTTTATATAGTATTATTTGAAACATTTATAACCAATAACATGATTTCCATTTTTGATGAGGATGATCTAAACTCATGGACACAACACAATTTTAGCTTTCTATTGTTGAACTATAATTATCAAAATTTGGTTATTCTCAAGCATAATCCTTAAATACCCAAATATCAACATTCTAGTTTACCTATTATTTTGCGGACGCTTAATATTTGCAAGTGATTGCTCAATATATACGAATAGTAATACTTAATAACTGCGAGCAATGATGATGAATTAAAATGACTGAATTAAGACAAAAAAAAACAACAACACAATATTCTTAATAATAACTCGGAAACCAATTAAGATGTATATAATTATATTTTATTAACACTACTACTCTTTCTTTCCTTCTTTAAAGTCAAATCAACAATTAAATAAATGGCTTATTACCATATTAATTCAATACAAAAATTAATATAAAAAATCCATATAAGTATAAGCAAATAAATCTAACATATAGGTTTGTCATTTTTCTTGATATCTCAAAATAAGCTGACTTAAATCAATATTAGAAAAAAAATACATATTCTATAAAATGCTTATTTAAGACTTTTCTTACTTATCATATCATAAAATAAATTTCAGATGTAACTTGTATATGTTATTTCACTTCCATTCAAATGTAATGCCCTACTTTTTAATTTACCATTTTAAACTAATCATATATAACCTATTCTTTGATGTGTTTGGATAAGCAGTTACACATGCACGCATTCGGTAATGTTAACATATATGTTTAAAATGTATACCCATAAATTACATATATAAAAATATCTTTTTCTTTTGCAACCTTATAGCTAAAGAAAATAAAATACATGATATTATTTTTTTCTTTTTTTTTTTTTTAATATGCAACAAGATAAAATAAAAATAAAAAACATTATAAATGCATATATCTATAGGTTGCTCATTATCATTAACAACTGAAGAACAATTAAAAAAAAACATTTCAACATTACAATATATAATAGAAAAATAAAAAATTAATGAAAAATTTAAGTTTAAAGATTTAAACTATGTTTGTGCTATGTTGTGAGATATTGCAAATAACTATAGATAAACAAGTCTTTAATGTTTCTGTATCAAAAAAAGAAAATTGCTTTGACCAGTAAATTAAGGTTTACTTTTAATAAGTAAAAGAATAAAATCGGTTAAAGAAAGTTCATATTTACCCGTTTACTTTTTACTTCTTATTAATGTCCTGAGTTTGAATTTTCAGACTGCTTTTCTTTGCTCAACAACAACAACAAAAAAATAAAGTTATTGCAGATACTTTTAAGATAATGCTGAATCAATTGACTTGCTTGTTTCTTCAATTCTATTATTATTCATTGTTGATTGGCTTCCTTCTACCATTTTAAAAAAAAGTTATTATAAGTACTTTTGAATAAGTAGGTACTGGTGGATTTGCTTGTCTCTCTCCTTTTAAAAAAATAATTGCTGTTGACACTTTAGATGATTGAGGTAAACTAACAAAAATTTGATTCATGGCTTCAAACTTGGTTCTACATGGCTTTTATAAATTTTCTTTTCCTCCTATTTCCTCTTCTCCATTCATTCGAAGGTAATGAGCTTTTAATAAGCCAGGAACTAGAAACAAAGCATTCCATATAGCTTGTGTGGTTGGCTTCAAAATCATTTTGTTGGTTATTACTTGATATATGACTTCATAGACAGATCAGTGATTTTAACTCATTCTGTATTAACCAGGAAGCAGAAAAAAATGGTTTAGCAATGCAGAGGCATAGTATTATGCATAGCGAAATATGTTAATATCATATTTATACAATTGTTAATAACTTCTATTAAATTCAATCTTGTTTCATTGTTTTCCTCTCTTCTTTAATATTGCTGGAAATTGTTTATATAGATGTACATCTTCGTCTATATTGACTTTATACCAGAGTTTTTGACTTCATTTCCTTTCTCAATTTTTAAAGAGTGAATAAAAAAAATCAAATCGCTTACTTTTCTCCTTTTTCCTATTTTAACATTAATAACAAGGAAGGACCAACTGAGTTGAGTCTCAAAATAATAATCACTGAGTTACATCTCACTTTAATAATAAGAATCTGAGTGACTGTCTCTCCAAAATATTCATATTGAGTCTCTAAAAATAAAATCATACTGACTGATCAAAAAATAAAATCATACTGCCTGATCATCTCACTAAAAAAAAAATTAATGACCAAGTGATCATCTCTCTCTAAAAAAATTAATGACTAAGTGATCATCTCTCTGAAAAAATTAATGACTAACTGATCATCTCTCTAAAAAAAGTTAATGACTAACTGATTAAAAAAATTGTTTCAATCATTTATATCGCGAATTTCAACCAAAGAAAAAAAAAACATCTGGAAACCTTATCTTAAAAAAAAAATCAAAGCTTCACAAGTTTTACGTCGGTCACAATCAATAAAGACTTAAAATTGATCGCTATCGTTATCTACATCAAAGCACCTCTTTTGTAAAAATAATCTTAAGACACAGACAACAACAAACCTGGAATCTATAGCCATCAGAAATAGGTGTAAAAGCATCTTTGTGTTTGTACAGATGTATTCATTCTTTCACACGTGTATATTTTTTTATCTCCTAATCTAATAATCTCCATCGCCTTATTTTACACCTTTCTGATCTACTCTATTTTAATAAAACCAAAGTTAAATAATATGACACCTTATTTAATAAAAATATATATAATAAATCATTACCAAATATTATTACCCTCTACATAATGGTTTATTCATTAACTATCTATAAATTTATAATAATAAATACACATATATAAATCCTCATATATAAAAAGAAATTTTTTTTTATTAAATAATATATCTGTGTGTTTGAAATGAGTCATATACATACAATATATATATATATATATAATTGAAACAGTTATGTAAAAACTAATAATTACCCATCACTGAACTCAAAAAAATAGAATATCACCTATTCCTTTCTTTATGATGGTATTTAAGCATACTGTTTATTGACTTACTGAGGGGAAATTATTTGATTAATAATCAATTTTATTCAGTTTAATTGTTTATATCAACATTTTATGTTACTTGAAGTTAAACATGTATTACTAATCTAATTTTCATCCAGGTACTAAAATTCCAAGGTAAAATTAATAAGAAGTCTGAAATCTACATTGCTTTTAAACATGATGGGAAGTTTAAATAATTATTTTTCAACAATTGCCCTAAATTATTATTATGCAAAAGTGGTACTTTGAGGGAATTTTCTATGACTGACCATGCTTATGTAATAACTTTTAATGATTCTTGTTTCTTTATTTATAACAATATATTATTAGTTCAACATTCTTTATGCAATAATATTAAGACTATTAAAAACTTATGCTCTATTAGTATTTCCTAACAGTTTTCAATAGTTTCAAAATGGGGTTAAAATGTATGCTCTATCAGCATCTCCTAACAGTTCTTAATAGTTTTAAAATATGTTGTTTAAATATTAAAAGACATGGAAAAGAATAAGCAGTTCATTAAAACATATTTATTTTAATAATTGTCATGCATTTAAATACTGTTTTTCTTTAAAATAATTCATCATATATTTTAATAATTGTCATGTCTTTAAATAATGGTTTTCTTTGGAATAATTCATCTTTTCATGAATAGACTATTTGAATTCCAAATAGCAAAACCACTTTATTTTAAATGTAATTTATAAATTATTCATTTGAATGTTGAAATTACATTTTAATTATTTAATGTTATCTTAGCTGCAGAATAAGAACATTTGCTCAGGAAAGTTGTCTTATAATTATTTTAGACTACAAGACAGGAAAATATTTCCTGGAACTCTGAGAAATTAAAATTATTGATTTATTTTTTCATCTGAAAATCACTACTTGACCATTTGCTTTAAAATTAATATTCTATTATAGTAATGGAAGATTTACTTAAATTTTATTGCTACTATTTTCATTTAAATATGGCATGTACAACAAAATACTTTATAAAAGAAATATAAAATATCCTTTGCTAAATTATTATCC